>JAUJYP020001221.1:0-112764 GCA_030674075.2 Linum usitatissimum | reverse complement strand
TTAGCCGATTTGAAATTTTTGAAATTTTCATGTCAAAATTGTTCATTGCCATAGCTTAATCCCTTTGGAAATTGTCCATTTTCATAAAAAAATAGAAACATTTCAAATTTACTTATATTTGGAAGGCATGCTTGGTATGACTAAAAATTGAAGTTTCACCATGCTTAAGCATTTTAAATAAAAGTCAAATGAAGTTAAACAAATTATTTTGTTCAACACGAACATAACAACGATTAAATGTTATTTTTTAACTTCATTTGACCATTATTTATAGAGGTACCATAATGAAACTTAACTTTTAGCAGTCTCCAACATGCATATAAAATAATAGCCGATTTGAAACTTTAGAAATTTTCATGTCGAAATGGATTATTGGCATAGGTGTTCCCTTTAGAAATTGACCATTTTCACACAAAAATTGAAACATTTCAAATTGACTAATATTTAGCGAGGCATGTTCGGAATGACTAAAACATGAAGTTTCACCATGTTAAGCATTTTAAATAATACTAAAATGAAGTTAAAAAACTATTTTGTTAAACCTTATTTGAAAACTTCATTTGGCCATTATTTTAAGGGTAACGTAGTGAATCTTTACATTTTAGCACTCTCTGACATGTTTGTAAAATATTAGCCGATTTGAAATTTTGAAATTTTCTTGTTAAAATGGTTCATTGCCATAAATTAATCACTTTGGAAATTGACTATTTTCAGACAAAAATTTGCAAAATTTCATATTGACTAATATTTGGAAGGCAAGTTCGGAATGACTAAAACTTGAAGTTTCACCATGTTAAGCATTTTAAATAATACTAAAATGAAATTTAAAATAAATTATTTTGTTCAACACTAACATAAGACCGAGTAAAAACTGATTTTTTAACTTCAATTTGACCATTATTTAAAGGGGTACCATAATGAATCTTCACTTTTAACGATCTCCAGCATTAACAAGTAAAATATTAATAGATTTGAAATTTTTGAAATTTTCATGTCGAAATGGTTCATTACCATTGGCTAGTCCCTTTTGAAAATGTCCATTTTCATAAAAAAATAGAAACATTTCAAATTTACTTATATTTTGAAGGCATGCTTGGAATGACTAAAAATTGAAGTTTCACCGTGTGAAACATTTTAAATAAAAGTCAAATGAAGTTAATAAGTATTTTGTTGAGCACGAACATAACAACGATTAAATGTGATTTTTTTTCTTCATTTGACCATTATTTATAGAGGTACCATAATGAAACTTGACTTTTAAGCGGTCTCCAACATGCATATAAAATAATAGCCGATTTGAAACTTTAGAAATTTTCATGTCAAAATGGATTATTGCCATAGGTGTTCCTTTAGAAATTGACCATTTTCACACAAAAATTGAAACATTTCAAATTGACTAATATTTGAGGCATGTTCGGAATGACTAAAACATGAAGTTTCACCATGTTAAGCATTTTAAATAATAGTAAAATGAGAAGTTAAGCTTATTTTGTTCAACAACATTTGAAAACTTCATTTGGCCGTAATTTAAAGTACCATAGTGAATCTTTACTTTTTAGCACTCTCTTGACATGTTTGTAAAATATTAGCCGATTTAAAATTTTTGAAATTTTCTTGTTAAAATGGTTCGTTGCCATAGGTTAATCACTTTGGAAATTGACTATTTTCACACAAAAAATTGAAAAATTTCATATTGACTAATATTTGGAAGGCAAGTTCGGAATGACTAAAACTTGAAGTTTCACCATGTTAAGCATTTCAAATAATACTAAAATAAAATTAAAATAAATTATTTTGTTCAACACTAACATAAGACGAGTAAAACAGATTTTTAACTTCATTTGACCATTATTTAAAGAGGTACCATAATGAATCTTCACTTTTAGGTCTCCAACATGCTCGTAAAATATTAGCCGATTTCGAAATTTTGAAATTTTCATGTCAAAATTGTTCATTTTGCCCTTGGCTTAATCCCTTTGGAAATTGTCCATTTTCATAAAAAAATAGAAACATTTCAAATTTACTTATATTTGGAAGGCATGCTTGGAATGACTAAAAATTGAAGTTTCACCATGTTAAGCATTTTAAATAAAAGTCAAATAGGATTAAACTCATCCACATTCAACACGAACATAACAACGATTAAATGTTATTTTTAACTTCATTTGACCATTATTTATAGAGGTACATAATGAAACTTGACTTTTAAGCGGAGTCTCTGACATCATTATAAAATAATAGTAGATTTGAAACTTTGAAATTTTCATGTCAAAATGGATTATTGCCATAGAGTGTTCCCTTTAGAAATTGACCATTTTCACACAAAAATTAGGAAACATTTCAAATTGACTAATATTTAGCGGAGACATGTTCGGAATGACTAAAACATAAAGTTTCACCATGTTAAGCATTTTAAATAATAGTAAAATGAAGTTAAAATATTTTGTTGAACACTATTTGAAAACTTCATTTGGCCATTATTTAAAGAGGTACCATAGTGAATCTTTACTTTTTAGCACTCTCAAGTTTATGTTTGTAAAATATTGGCAGATTTGAAATTTTTGAAATTTTCTTGTTAAAATGGTTCATTGCCATAGGTTAATCACTTTGGAAATTGACTATTTTCACACAAAAATTGAAAAATTTCATATTGACTAATATTTGGAAGGCAAGTTCGGAATGACTAAAACTTGAAGTTTCACCATGTTAAGTATTTTTTAAATAATACTAAAATGAAGTTAAAATAAATTATTTTTGTTCAACACTAACATAAGACCGAGTAAAACTGATTTTTAACTTCATTTGACCATTATTTAAAGAGGTACCATAATGAATCTTCTTACTTTCAGCGAGTCTCAAACCATTCTTTCGTAAAATATTAGCCGATTTGAAATTTTTGAAATTTTCATGTCAAAATTGTTCATTGCCATAGCTTAATCCATTTGGAAATTGTCCATTTTCATAAAAAATAGAAACATTTCAAATTTGCTTATATTTGGAAGGCATGCTTGGAATGACTAAAGTGAGAAGTTTCACCATATCTTAAGCATTTTAAATAAAAGTCAAATGAAGTTAAACAAATTCTTTTGTTCAACACGAACATAACAACGATTAAATGTTATTTTTAACTTCATTTGACCATTATTTATAAAAATACCATAATGAAACTTGACTTTTAGCGATCTCAAACATGCGTATAAAATAATAGCCGATTTGAAACTTTAGAAATTTTCATGTCGAAATGGATTATTGCCATAGGTGTTCCATTTAGAAATTGACCATTTTCACACAAAAATTGAAACATTTCAAATTATTTAATATTATATACAGCGAGGCATGTTCGAACAAACCAAAACATAAAGTTTACCATGTTAAACATTTTAAATAATAGTAAAATGAAGTTAAGATTGACCTTGTTGAAAACTTCATTTGGCCATTATTTAAAAAGGTACCGTAGTGAATCTTTACTTTTTAGCACTCTTGACATGTTTGTAAAATGTTAGCCGATTTGAAATTTTTGAAATTTTCTTGTTAAGCTGGTTCATTGCCATAAATTAATCACTTTGGAAATTGACTATTTCGCACAAAAATTGCAAAATTTCATGATGACTAATATTTGGAAGACGATATCGGAATAAGCCAAAACTTGAAGTTTCACCATGTTAAGCATTTTAAATAATACCAAAATGATGTTAAAATAAATTGTTTTGTTTTAACACTAACATAGAATGAGTAAAGCTTGATTTTTAACTTCATTTGACCATTATTTAAAGAGGTACCATAGTGAATCTTCACTTTTTAACGATCTCAGAAACATGCTCGTAAAATATTAGCCGATTTGAAAATTTTGAAATTTTCATGTCAAAATGGTTCATTGCCATGTATTCCCTTTGGAAATTGTCCATTTTCATAAAAAAATAAAAACATTTCAAATTTACTTATATTTGGAAGGCATGCTTGGAATGACTAAAAATTGAAGTTTCACCATCTTAAGCATTTTAAATAAAAGTCAAATGAAGTTAAACAAATTATTTTGTTCAACACGAACATAACAACGATTAAATGTGATTTTTAACTTCATTTGACCATTATTTATAGAGGTACCATAATGAAACTTGACTTTTAAGCAGTCTCCAACATGCATATAAAATAATAGCCGATTTGAAACTTTAGAAATTTTCATGTCAAAATGGATTATTGGCATAGGTGTTCCCTTTAGAAATTGACCATTTTCACACAAAAATTGAAACATTTCAAATTGACTAATATTTGGCGAGCATGTTCGGAATGACTAAAACATGAAGTTTCACCATGTTAAGCATTTTAAATAATAGTAAAATGAAGTTAAAAAACTATTTTGTTCAACACTATTTGAAAACTTCATTTGGCCATTATTTAAAGAGGTACCATAGTGAATCTTTACTTTTTAGCACTCTCCGACATACGTTGGTAAAATATTAGCCGATTTGAAATTTTTGAAATTTTCTTGTTAAATTGGTTCATTGCCATAAATTAATCACTTTGGAAATTGACTATTTTCACACAAAAATTGAAAAATTTCATATTGACTAATATTTGGAAGGCAAGTTCGGAATGACTAAAACTTGAAGTTTCACCATGTTAAGCATTTTAAATAATACTAAAATGAAGTTAAAATAAATTATTTTGTTCAACACTAACATAAGGACCGAGTAAAACTGATTTTTAACTTCATTTGACCATTATTTAAAGAGGTACCATAGTGAATCTTCACTTTTTAAAAGTCTCCAACATGCTCGTAAAATATTAGCCGATTTGAAATTTTTGAAATTTTCATGTCAAAATGGTTCATTGCCATAGGTATTCCCTTTGGAAATTGTCCATTTTCATAAAAAAATAGAAACATTTCAAATTTACTTATATTTGGAAGGCATGCTTGGAATGACTAAAAATTGAAGTTTCACCATGTTAAGCATTTTAAATAAAAGTCAAATGAAGTTAAACAAATTATTTTGTTCAACACGAACGTAACAACGATTAAATGTGATTTTTAACTTCATTTGACCATTATTTATAGAGGTACCATAATGAAACTTGACTTTTAAGCAAGGTCTCCAACATGCATATAAAATAATAGCCGATTTGAAACTTTAGAAATTTTCATGTCAAAATGGATTATTGCCATAGGTGTTCCCTTTAGAAATTGACCATTTTCACACAAAAATTGAAACATTTCAAATTGACTAATATTTAGCGAGCATGTTCGGAATGACTAAAACATGAAGTTTCACCATGTTAAGCATTTTAAATAATAGTAAAATGAAGTTAAAAAACTATTTTGTTCAACACTATTTGAAAACTTCATTTGGCCGTTATTTAAAGAGGTACCATAGTGAATCTTTACTTTTTAGCACTCTCCAACATGTTTGTAAAATATTAGCCGATTTGAAATTTTTGAAATTTTCTTGTTAAAATGGTTCATTGCCATAGGTTAATCACTTTGGAAATTGACTATTTTCACACAAAAATTGAAAAATTTCATATTGACTAATATTTGGAAGGCAAGTTCGGAATGACTAAAACTTGAAGTTTCACCATGTTAAGCATTTTAAATAATACTAAAATGAAGTTAAAATAAATTATTTTGTTCAACACTAACATAAGACCGAGTAAAACTGATTTTTAACTTCATTTGACCATTATTTAAAGAGGTACCATAATGAATCTTCACTTTTTAGGAATCTCCAACATGCTCGTAAAATATTAGCCGATTTGAAATTTTTGAAATTTTCATGTCAAAATTTGTTCATTGCCATAACTTAATCCCTTTGGAAATTGTCCATTTTCATAAAAAAATAGAAACATTTCAAATTTACTTATATTTGGAAGGCATGCTTGGAATGACTAAAAATTGAAGTTTCACCATGTTAAGCATTTTAAATAAAAGTCAAATGAAGTTAAACAAATTATTTTATTCAACACGAACATAACAACGATTAAATGTGATTTTTAACTTCATTTGACCATTATTTATAGAGGTACCATAATGAAACTTGACTTTTAAGCGATCTCCAACATGCATATAAAATAATAGCCGATTTGAAACTTTAGAAATTTTCATGTCAAAATGGATTATTGCCATAGGTGTTCCCTTTAGAAATTGACCATTTTCACACAAAAATTGAAACATTTCAAATTGACTAATATTTAGCGAGGCATGTTCGGAATGACTAAAACATAGAAGTTTCACCATGTTAAACATTTTAAATAATAGTAAAATGAAGTTAAAAAACTATTTTGTTCAACACTATTTGAAAACTTCATTTGGCCATTATTTAAAGAAGTACCATAGTGAATCTTTACATTTTAGCACTCTCCAACATGTTTGTAAAATATTAGCCGATTTGAAATTTTTGAAATTTTCTTGTTAAAATGGTTCATTGCCATAAATTAATCACTTTGGAAATTGACTATTTTCGCACAAAAATTGCAAAATTTCATATTGACTAATATTTGGAAGGCAAGTTCGGAATGACTAAAACTTGAAGTTTCACCATGTTAAGCATTTTAAATAATACTAAAATGAAGTTAAAATAAATTATTTTGTTCAACACTAACATAAGACCGAGTAAAACTGATTTTTAACTTCATTTGACCATTATTTAAAGAGGTACCATAGTGAATCTTCACTTTTTAACGATCTCCAACATGCTCGTAAAATATTAGCCGATTTGAAATTTTTGAAATTTTCATGTCAAAATGGTTCATTGCCATAGGTATTCCCTTTGGAAATTGTCCATTTTCATAAAAAAATAGAAACATTTCAAATTTACTTATATTTGGAAGGCATGCTTGGAATGACTAAAAATTGAAGTTTCACCATGTTAAGCATTTTAAATAAAAGTCAAATGAAGTTAAACAAATTATTTTGTTCAACACGAACATAACAACGATTAAATGTGATTTTTAACTTCATTTGACCATTATTTATAGAGGTACCATAATGAAACTTGACTTTTAAGCGGTCTCCAACATGCATATAAAATAATAGCCGATTTGAAACTTTAGAAATTTTCATGTCAAAATGGATTATTGCCATAGGTGTTCCACTTTAGAAATTGACCATTTTCACACAAAAATTGAAACATTTCAAATTGACTAATATTTGGCGAGCATGTTCGGAATGACTAAAACATGAAGTTTCACCATGTTAAGCATTTTAAATAATAGTAAAATGAAGTTAAAAAACTATTTTGTTCAACACTATTTGAAAACTTCATTTGGCCATTATTTAAAGAGGTACCATAGTGAATCTTTACTTTTTAGCACTCTCCAACATGTTGGTAAAATATTAGCCGATTTGAAATTTTTGAAATTTTCTTGTTAAAAGGTTCATTGCCATAAATTAATCACTTTGGAAATTGACTATTTTCACACAAAAATTGAAAAATTTCATATTGACTAATATTTGGAAGGCAAGTTCGGAATGACTAAAACTTGAAGTTTCACCATGTTAAGCATTTTAAATAATACTAAAATGAAGTTAAAATAAATTATTTTGTTCAACACTAACATAAGACCGAGTAAAACTGATTTTGAACTTCATTTGACCATTATTTAAAGAGGTACCATAGTGAATCTTCACTTTTTAACAGTCTCCAACATGCTCGTAAAATATTAGCCGATTTGAAATTTTTGAAATTTTCATGTCAAAATGGTTCATTGCCATAGGTATTCCCTTTGGAAATTGTCCATTTTCATAAAAAAATAGAAACATTTCAAATTTACTTATATTTGGAAGGCATGCTTGGAATGACTAAAAATTGAAGTTTCACCATCTTAAGCATTTTAAATAAAAGTCAAATGAAGTTAAACAAATTATTTTGTTCAACACGAACATAACAACGATTAAATGTGATTTTTAACTTCATTTGACCATTATTTATAGAGGTACCATAATGAAACTTGACTTTTAAGCAGTCTCCAACATGCATATAAAATAATAGCCGATTTGAAACTTTAGAAATTTTCATGTCAAAATGGATTATTGCCATAGGTGTTCCCTTTAGAAATTGACCATTTTCCCACAAAAATTGAAACATTTCAAATTGACTAATATTTGGCGAGCATGTTCGGAATGACTAAAACATGAAGTTTCACCATGTTAAGCATTTTAAATAATAGTAAAATGAAGTTAAAAAACTATTTTGTTCAACACTATTTGAAAACTTCATTTGGCCGTTATTTAAAGAGGTACCATAGTGAATCTTTACTTTTTAGCACTCTCCAACATGTTTGTAAAATATTAGCCGATTTGAAAATTTTGAAATTTTCTTGTTAAAATGGTTCATTGCCATAGGTTAATCACTTTGGAAATTGACTATTTTCACACAAAAATTGAAAAATTTCATATTGACTAATATTTGGAAGGCAAGTTCGGAATGACTAAAACTTGAAGTTTCACCATGTTAAGCATTTTAAATAATACTAAAATGAAGTTAAAATAAATTATTTTGTTCAACACTAACATAAGACCGAGTAAAACTGATTTTTAACTTCATTTGACCATTATTTAAAGAGGTACCATAATGAATCTTCACTTTTTAGCAGTCTCCAACATGCTCGTAAAATATTAGCCGATTTGAAATTTTTGAAATTTTCATGTCAAAATTGTTCATTGCCATAGCTTAATCCCTTTCGAAATTGTCCATTTTCATAAAAAAATAGAAACATTTCAAATTTACTTATATTTGGAAGGCATGCTTGGAATGACTAAAAATTGAAGTTTCACCATGTTAAGCATTTTAAATAAAAGTCAAATGAAGTTAAACAAATTATTTTGTTCAACACGAAGATAACAACGATTAAATGTGATTTTTAACTTCATTTGACCATTATTTATAGAGGTACCATAATGAAACTTGACTTTTAAGCGATCTCCAACATGCATATAAAATAATAGCCGATTTGAAACTTTAGAAATTTTCATGTCAAAATGGATTATTGCCATAGGTGTTCCCTTTAGAAATTGACCATTTTCCCACAAAAATTGAAACATTTCAAATTGACTAATATTTAGCGGGGCATGTTCGGAATGACTAAAACATGAAGTTTCACCATGTTAAGCATTTTAAATAATAGTAAAATGAAGTTAAAAAACTATTTTGTTCAACACTATTTGAAAACTTCATTTGGCCGTTATTTAAAGAGGTACCATAGTGAATCTTTACTTTTTAGCACTCTCCAACATGTTTGTAAAATATTAGCCGATTTGAAATTTTTTGAAATTTTCTTGTTAAAATGGTTCATTGCCATAGGTTAATCACTTTGGAAATTGACTATTTTCACACAAAAATTGAAAATTTTCATATTGACTAATATTTGGAAGGCAAGTTCGGAATGACTAAAACTTGAAGTTTCACCATGTTAAGCATTTTAAATAATACTAAAATGAAGTTAAAATAAATTATTTTGTTCAACACTAACATAAGACCGAGTAAAACTGATTTTTAACTTCATTTGACCATTATTTAAAGAGGTACCATAATGAATCTTCACTTTTTAGCAGTCTCTCCAACATGCTCGTAAAATATTAGCCGATTTGAAATTTTTGAAATTTTCATGTCAAAATGGTTCATTGCCATAGGTATTCCCTTTGGAAATTGTCCATTTTCATAAAAAAATAGAAACATTTCAAATTTACTTATATTTGGAAGGCATGCTTGGAATGACTAAAAATTGAAGTTTCACCATCTTAAGCATTTTAAATAAAAGTCAAATGAAGTTAAACAAATTATTTTGTTCAACACGAACATAACAACGATTAAATGTGATTTTTAACTTCATTTGACCATTATTTATAGAGGTACCATAATGAAACTTGACTTTTAAGCAGATCTCCAACATGCATATAAAATAATAGCCGATTTGAAACTTTAGAAATTTTCATGTCAAAATGGATTATTGCCATAGGTGTTCCCTTTAGAAATTGACCATTTTCACACAAAAATTGAAACATTTCAAATTGACTAATATTTGGCGAGGCATGTTCGGAATGACTAAAACATGAAGTTTCACCATGTTAAGCATTTTAAATAATAGTAAAATGAAGTTAAAAAACTATTTTGTTCAACACTATTTGAAAACTTCATTTGGCCATTATTTAAAGAGGTACCATAGTGAATCTTTACTTTTTAGCACTCTCCAACATGTTTGTAAAATATTAGCCGATTTGAAATTTTTGAAATTTTCTTGTTAAAATGGTTCATTGCCATAGGTTAATCACTTTGGAAATTGACTATTTTCACACAAAAATTGAAAAATTTCATATTGACTAATATTTGGAAGGCAAGTTCGGAATGACTAAAACTTGAAGTTTCACCATGTTAAGCATTTTAAATAATACTAAAATGAAGTTAAAATAAATTATTTTGTTCAACACTAACATAAGACCGAGTAAAACTGATTTTTAACTTCATTTGACCATTATTTAAAGAGGTACCATAATGAATCTTCACTTTTTAACGATCTCCAACATGCTCGTAAAATATTAGCCGATTTGAAATTTTTGAAATTTTCATGTCAAAATTGTTCATTGCCATAGGTTAATCCCTTTGGAAATTGTCCATTTTCATAAAAAAATAGAAACATTTCAAATTTACTTATATTTGGAAGGCATGCTTGGAATGACTAAAAATTGAAGTTTCACCATGTTAAGCATTTTAAATAAAAGTCAAATGAAGTTAAACAAATTATTTTGTTCAACACGAACATAACAACGATTAAATGTGATTTTTAACTTCATTTGACCATTATTTATAGAGGTACCATAATGAAACTTGACTTTTTTTAAGCGGTCTCCAACATGCATATAAAATAATAGCCGATTTGAAACTTTAGAAATTTTCATGTCAAAATGGATTATTGCCATAGGTGTTCCCTTTAGAAATTGACCATTTTCACACAAAAATTGAAACATTTCAAATTGACTAATATTTGGCGGGCATGTTCGGAATGACTAAAACATGAAGTTTCACCATGTTAAGCATTTTAAATAATAGTAAAATGAAGTTAAAAAACTATTTTGTTCAACACTATTTGAAAACTTCATTTGGCCATTATTTAAAGAGGTACCATAGTGAATCTTTACTTTTTAGCACTCTCAACATGTTTGTAAAATATTAGCCGATTTGAAATTTTTGAAATTTTCTTGTTAAAATGGTTCATTGCCATAGGTTAATCACTTTGGAAATTGACTATTTTCACACAAAAATTGAAAATTTTCATATTGACTAATATTTGGAAGGCAAGTTCGGAATGACTAAAACTTGATGTTTCACCATGTTAAGCATTTTAAATAATACTAAAATGAAGTTAAAATAAATTATTTTGTTCAACACTAACATAAGACCGAGTAAAACTGATTTTTAACTTCATTTGACCATTATTTAAAGAGGTACCATAATGAATCTTCACTTTTTAGCGATCTCCAACATGCTCGTAAAATATTAGCCGATTTGAAATTTTTGAAATTTTCATGTCAAAATTGTTCATTGCCATAGCTTAATCCCTTTCGAAATTGTCCATTTTCATAAAAAAATAGAAACATTTCAAATTTACTTATATTTGGAAGGCATGCTTGGAATGACTAAAAATTGAAGTTTCACCATGTTAAGCATTTTAAATAAAAGTCAAATGAAGTTAAACAAATTATTTTGTTCAACACGAACATAACAACGATTAAATGTGATTTTTAACTTCATTTGACCATTATTTATAGAGGTACCATAATGAAACTTGACTTTTAAGCGATCTCCAACATGCATATAAAATAATAGCCGATTTGAAACTTTAGAAATTTTCATGTCAAAATGGATTATTGCCATAGGTGTTCCCTTTAGAAATTGACCATTTTCCCACAAAAATTGAAACATTTCAAATTGACTAATATTTGGCGAGCATGTTCGGAATGACTAAAACATGAAGTTTCACCATGTTAAGCATTTTAAATAATAGTAAAATGAAGTTAAAAAACTATTTTGTTCAACACTATTTGAAAACTTCATTTGGCCGTTATTTAAAGAGGTACCATAGTGAATCTTTACTTTTTAGCACTCTCCAACATGTTTGTAAAATATTAGCCGATTTGAAATTTTTGAAATTTTCTTGTTAAAATGGTTCATTGCCATAGGTTAATCACTTTGGAAATTGACTATTTTCACACAAAAATTGAAAATTTTCATATTGACTAATATTTGGAAGGCAAGTTCGGAATGACTAAAACTTGATGTTTCACCATGTTAAGCATTTTAAATAATACTAAAATGAAGTTAAAATAAATTATTTTGTTCAACACTAACATAAGGCCAGTAAAGTAAAGCTGATTTTTAACTTCATTTGACCATTATTTAAAGAGGTACCATAATGAATCTTCACTTTTTAGCAGTCTCCAACATGCTCGTAAAATATTAGCCGATTTGAAATTTTTGAAATTTTCATGTCAAAATGGTTCATTGCCATAGGTATTCCCTTTGGAAATTGTCCATTTTCATAAAAAAATAGAAACATTTCAAATTTACTTATATTTGGAAGGCATGCTTGGAATGACTAAAAATTGAAGTTTCACCATGTTAAGCATTTTAAATAAAAGTCAAATGAAGTTAAACAAATTATTTTGTTCAACACGAACATAACAACGATTAAATGTGATTTTTAACTTCATTTGACCATTATTTATAGAGGTACCATAATGAAACTTGACTTTTAAGCGATCTCCAACATGCATATAAAATAATAGCCGATTTGAAACTTTAGAAATTTTCATGTCAAAATGGATTATTGCCATAGGTGTTCCCTTTAGAAATTGACCATTTTCCCACAAAAATTGAAACATTTCAAATTGACTAATATTTAGCGGCATGTTCGGAATGACTAAAACATGAAGTTTCACCATGTTAAGCATTTTAAATAATAGTAAAATGAAGTTAAAAAACTATTTTGTTCAACACTATTTGAAAACTTCATTTGGCCGTTATTTAAAGAGGTACCATAGTGAATCTTTACTTTTTAGCACTCTCCAACATGTTTGTAAAATATTAGCCGATTTGAAATTTTTGAAATTTTCTTGTTAAAATGGTTCATTGCCATAGGTTAATCACTTTGGAAATTGACTATTTTCACACAAAAATTGAAAATTTTCATATTGACTAATATTTGGAAGGCAAGTTCGGAATGACTAAAACTTGATGTTTCACCATGTTAAGCATTTTAAATAATACTAAAATGAAGTTAAAATAAATTATTTTGTTCAACACTAACATAAGACCGAGTAAAACTGATTTTTAACTTCATTTGACCATTATTTAAAGAGGTACCATAATGAATCTTCACTTTTTAGCAGTCTCCAACATGCTCGTAAAATATTAGCCGATTTGAAATTTTTGAAATTTTCATGTCAAAATTGTTCATTGCCATAGCTTAATCCCTTTGGAAATTGTCCATTTTCATAAAAAAATAGAAACATTTCAAATTTACTTATATTTGGAAGGCATGCTTGGAATGACTAAAAATTGAAGTTTCACCATGTTAAGCATTTTAAATAAAAGTCAAATGAAGTTAAACAAATTATTTTGTTCAACACGAACATAACAACGATTAAATGTGATTTTTAACTTCATTTGACCATTATTTATAGAGGTACCATAATGAAACTTGACTTTTAAGCGATCTCCAACATGCATATAAAATAATAGCCGATTTGAAACTTTAGAAATTTTCATGTCAAAATGGATTATTGCCATAGGTGTTCCCTTTAGAAATTGACCATTTTCACACAAAAATTGAAACATTTCAAATTGACTAATATTTGGCGAGCATGTTCGGAATGACTAAAACATGAAGTTTCACCATGTTAAGCATTTTAAATAATAGTAAAATGAAGTTAAAAAACTATTTTGTTCAACACTATTTGAAAACTTCATTTGGCCGTTATTTAAAGAGGTACCATAGTGAATCTTTACTTTTTAGCACTCTCCAACATGTTTGTAAAATATTAGCCGATTTGAAATTTTTGAAATTTTCTTGTTAAAATGGTTCATTGCCATAGGTTAATCACTTTGGAAATTGACTATTTTCACACAAAAATTGAAAAATTTCATATTGACTAATATTTGGAAGGCAAGTTCGGAATGACTAAAACTTGAAGTTTCACCATGTTAAGCATTTTAAATAATACTAAAATGAAGTTAAAATAAATTATTTTGTTCAACACTAACATAAGACCGAGTAAAACTGATTTTTAACTTCATTTGACCATTATTTAAAGAGGTACCATAATGAATCTTCACTTTTTAGCGAGTCTCCAACATGCTCGTAAAATATTAGCCGATTTGAAATTTTTGAAATTTTCATGTCAAAATTGTTCATTGCCATAGCTTAATCCCTTTGGAAATTGTCCATTTTCATAAAAAAATAGAAACATTTCAAATTTACTTATATTTGGAAGGCATGCTTGGAATGACTAAAAATTGAAGTTTCACCATGTTAAGCATTTTAAATAAAAGTCAAATGAAGTTAAACAAATTATTTTGTTCAACACGAAGATAACAACGATTAAATGTGATTTTTAACTTCATTTGACCATTATTTATAGAGGTACCATAATGAAACTTGACTTTTAAGCAGTCTCCAACATGCATATAAAATAATAGCCGATTTGAAACTTTAGAAATTTTCATGTCAAAATGGATTATTGCCATAGGTGTTCCCTTTAGAAATTGACCATTTTCACACAAAAATTGAAACATTTCAAATTGACTAATATTTGGCGAGCATGTTCGGAATGACTAAAACATGAAGTTTCACCATGTTAAGCATTTTAAATAATAGTAAAATGAAGTTAAAAAACTATTTTGTTCAACACTATTTGAAAACTTCATTTGGCCGTTATTTAAAGAGGTACCATAGTGAATCTTTACTTTTTAGCACTCTCCAACATGTTTGTAAAATATTAGCCGATTTGAAATTTTTGAAATTTTCTTGTTAAAATGGTTCATTGCCATAGGTTAATCACTTTGGAAATTGACTATTTTCACACAAAAATTGAAAAATTTCATATTGACTAATATTTGGAAGGCAAGTTCGGAATGACTAAAACTTGAAGTTTCACCATGTTAAGCATTTTAAATAATACTAAAATGAAGTTAAAATAAATTATTTTGTTCAACACTAACATAAGACCGAGTAAAACTGATTTTTAACTTCATTTGACCATTATTTAAAGAGGTACCATAATGAATCTTCACTTTTTAGCAGTCTCCAACATGCTCGTAAAATATTAGCCGATTTGAAATTTTTGAAATTTTCATGTCAAAATTGTTCATTGCCATAGCTTAATCCCTTTGGAAATTGTCCATTTTCATAAAAAAATAGAAACATTTCAAATTTACTTATATTTGGAAGGCATGCTTGGAATGACTAAAAATTGAAGTTTCACCATGTTAAGCATTTTAAATAAAAGTCAAATGAAGTTAAACAAATTATTTTGTTCAACACGAACATAACAACGATTAAATGTGATTTTTAACTTCATTTGACCATTATTTATAGAGGTACCATAATGAAACTTGACTTTTAAGCAGTCTCCAACATGCATATAAAATAATAGCCGATTTGAAACTTTAGAAATTTTCATGTCAAAATGGATTATTGCCATAGGTGTTCCCTTTAGAAATTGACCATTTTCACACAAAAATTGAAACATTTCAAATTGACTAATATTTGGCAGCATGTTCGGAATGACTAAAACATGAAGTTTCACCATGTTAAGCATTTTAAATAATAGTAAAATGAAGTTAAAAAACTATTTTGTTCAACACTATTTGAAAACTTCATTTGGCCGTTATTTAAAGAGGTACCATAGTGAATCTTTACTTTTTAGCACTCTCCAACATGTTTGTAAAATATTAGCCGATTTGAAATTTTTGAAATTTTCTTGTTAAAATGGTTCATTGCCATAGGTTAATCACTTTGGAAATTGACTATTTTCACACAAAAATTGAAAAATTTCATATTGACTAATATTTGGAAGGCAAGTTCGGAATGACTAAAACTTGAAGTTTCACCATGTTAAGCATTTTAAATAATACTAAAATGAAGTTAAAATAAATTATTTTGTTCAACACTAACATAAGACCGAGTAAAACTGATTTTTAACTTCATTTGACCATTATTTAAAGAGGTACCATAATGAATCTTCACTTTTTAGCAGTCTCCAACATGCTCGTAAAATATTAGCCGATTTGAAATTTTTGAAATTTTCATGTCAAAATTGTTCATTGCCATAGCTTAATCCCTTTCGAAATTGTCCATTTTCATAAAAAAATAGAAACATTTCAAATTTACTTATATTTGGAAGGCATGCTTGGAATGACTAAAAATTGAAGTTTCACCATGTTAAGCATTTTAAATAAAAGTCAAATGAAGTTAAACAAATTATTTTGTTCAACACGAAGATAACAACGATTAAATGTGATTTTTAACTTCATTTGACCATTATTTATAGAGGTACCATAATGAAACTTGACTTTTAAGCGAGCCTCCAACATGCATATAAAATAATAGCCGATTTGAAACTTTAGAAATTTTCATGTCAAAATGGATTATTGCCATAGGTGTTCCCTTTAGAAATTGACCATTTTCACACAAAAATTGAAACATTTCAAATTGACTAATATTTGGCGTAGCATGTTCGGAATGACTAAAACATGAAGTTTCACCATGTTAAGCATTTTAAATAATAGTAAAATGAAGTTAAAAAACTATTTTGTTCAACACTATTTGAAAACTTCATTTGGCCGTTATTTAAAGAGGTACCATAGTGAATCTTTACTTTTTAGCACTCTCCAACATGTTTGTAAAATATTAGCCGATTTGAAATTTTTGAAATTTTCTTGTTAAAATGGTTCATTGCCATAGGTTAATCACTTTGGAAATTGACTATTTTCACACAAAAATTGAAAAATTTCATATTGACTAATATTTGGAAGGCAAGTTCGGAATGACTAAAACTTGAAGTTTCACCATGTTAAGCATTTTAAATAATACTAAAATGAAGTTAAAATAAATTATTTTGTTCAACACTAACATAAGACCGAGTAAAACTGATTTTTAACTTCATTTGACCATTATTTAAAGAGGTACCATAATGAATCTTCACTTTTTAGCGATCTCCAACATGCTCGTAAAATATTAGCCGATTTGAAATTTTTGAAATTTTCATGTCAAAATTGTTCATTGCCATAGCTTAATCCCTTTCGAAATTGTCCATTTTCATAAAAAAATAGAAACATTTCAAATTTACTTATATTTGGAAGGCATGCTTGGAATGACTAAAAATTGAAGTTTCACCATGTTAAGCATTTTAAATAAAAGTCAAATGAAGTTAAACAAATTATTTTGTTCAACACGAAGATAACAACGATTAAATGTGATTTTTAACTTCATTTGACCATTATTTATAGAGGTACCATAATGAAACTTGACTTTTAAGCAATCTCCAACATGCATATAAAATAATAGCCGATTTGAAACTTTAGAAATTTTCATGTCAAAATGGATTATTGCCATAGGTGTTCCCTTTAGAAATTGACCATTTTCACACAAAAATTGAAACATTTCAAATTGACTAATATTTGGCAGGCATGTTCGGAATGACTAAAACATGAAGTTTCACCATGTTAAGCATTTTAAATAATAGTAAAATGAAGTTAAAAAACTATTTTGTTCAACACTATTTGAAAACTTCATTTGGCCGTTATTTAAAGAGGTACCATAGTGAATCTTTACTTTTTAGCACTCTCCAACATGTTTGTAAAATATTAGCCGATTTGAAATTTTTGAAATTTTCTTGTTAAAATGGTTCATTGCCATAGGTTAATCACTTTGGAAATTGACTATTTTCACACAAAAATTGAAAAATTTCATATTGACTAATATTTGGAAGGCAAGTTCGGAATGACTAAAACTTGAAGTTTCACCATGTTAAGCATTTTAAATAATACTAAAATGAAGTTAAAATAAATTATTTTGTTCAACACTAACATAAGACCGAGTAAAACTGATTTTTAACTTCATTTGACCATTATTTAAAGAGGTACCATAATGAATCTTCACTTTTTAGCGAGCTCTCCAACATGCTCGTAAAATATTAGCCGATTTGAAATTTTTGAAATTTTCATGTCAAAATTGTTCATTGCCATAGCTTAATCCCTTTGGAAATTGTCCATTTTCATAAAAAAATAGAAACATTTCAAATTTACTTATATTTGGAAGGCATGCTTGGAATGACTAAAAATTGAAGTTTCACCATGTTAAGCATTTTAAATAAAAGTCAAATGAAGTTAAACAAATTATTTTGTTCAACACGAACATAACAACGATTAAATGTGATTTTTAACTTCATTTGACCATTATTTATAGAGGTACCATAATGAAACTTGACTTTTAAGCGATCTCCAACATGCATATAAAATAATAGCCGATTTGAAACTTTAGAAATTTTCATGTCAAAATGGATTATTGCCATAGGTGTTCCCTTTAGAAATTGACCATTTTCACACAAAAATTGAAACATTTCAAATTGACTAATATTTGGCGAGCATGTTCGGAATGACTAAAACATGAAGTTTCACCATGTTAAGCATTTTAAATAATAGTAAAATGAAGTTAAAAAACTATTTTGTTCAACACTATTTGAAAACTTCATTTGGCCGTTATTTAAAGAGGTACCATAGTGAATCTTTACTTTTTAGCACTCTCCAACATGTTTGTAAAATATTAGCCGATTTGAAATTTTTGAAATTTTCTTGTTAAAATGGTTCATTGCCATAGGTTAATCACTTTGGAAATTGACTATTTTCACACAAAAATTGAAAAATTTCATATTGACTAATATTTGGAAGGCAAGTTCGGAATGACTAAAACTTGAAGTTTCACCATGTTAAGCATTTTAAATAATACTAAAATGAAGTTAAAATAAATTATTTTGTTCAACACTAACATAAGACCGAGTAAAACTGATTTTTAACTTCATTTGACCATTATTTAAAGAGGTACCATAATGAATCTTCACTTTTTAGCAGTCTCCAACATGCTCGTAAAATATTAGCCGATTTGAAATTTTTGAAATTTTCATGTCAAAATTGTTCATTGCCATAGCTTAATCCCTTTGGAAATTGTCCATTTTCATAAAAAAATAGAAACATTTCAAATTTACTTATATTTGGAAGGCATGCTTGGAATGACTAAAAATTGAAGTTTCACCATGTTAAGCATTTTAAATAAAAGTCAAATGAAGTTAAACAAATTATTTTGTTCAACACGAACATAACAACGATTAAATGTGATTTTTAACTTCATTTGACCATTATTTATAGAGGTACCATAATGAAACTTGACTTTTAAGCAGTCTCCAACATGCATATAAAATAATAGCCGATTTGAAACTTTAGAAATTTTCATGTCAAAATGGATTATTGCCATAGGTGTTCCCTTTAGAAATTGACCATTTTCACACAAAAATTGAAACATTTCAAATTGACTAATATTTGGCGGCATGTTCGGAATGACTAAAACATGAAGTTTCACCATGTTAAGCATTTTAAATAATAGTAAAATGAAGTTAAAAAACTATTTTGTTCAACACTATTTGAAAACTTCATTTGGCCGTTATTTAAAGAGGTACCATAGTGAATCTTTACTTTTTAGCACTCTCCAACATGTTTGTAAAATATTAGCCGATTTGAAATTTTTGAAATTTTCTTGTTAAAATGGTTCATTGCCATAGGTTAATCACTTTGGAAATTGACTATTTTCACACAAAAATTGAAAAATTTCATATTGACTAATATTTGGAAGGCAAGTTCGGAATGACTAAAACTTGAAGTTTCACCATGTTAAGCATTTTAAATAATACTAAAATGAAGTTAAAATAAATTATTTTGTTCAACACTAACATAAGACCGAGTGAAACTGATTTTTAACTTCATTTGACCATTATTTAAAGAGGTACCATAATGAATCTTCACTTTTTAGCAGTCTCCAACATGCTCGTAAAATATTAGCCGATTTGAAATTTTTGAAATTTTCATGTCAAAATTGTTCATTGCCATAGCTTAATCCCTTTGGAAATTGTCCATTTTCATAAAAAAATAGAAACATTTCAAATTTACTTATATTTGGAAGGCATGCTTGGAATGACTAAAAATTGAAGTTTCACCATGTTAAGCATTTTAAATAAAAGTCAAATGAAGTTAAACAAATTATTTTGTTCAACACGAACATAACAACGATTAAATGTGATTTTTAACTTCATTTGACCATTATTTATAGAGGTACCATAATGAAACTTGACTTTTAAGCAAGTCTCCAACATGCATATAAAATAATAGCCGATTTGAAACTTTAGAAATTTTCATGTCAAAATGGATTATTGCCATAGGTGTTCCCTTTAGAAATTGACCATTTTCACACAAAAATTGAAACATTTCAAATTGACTAATATTTGGCGGCATGTTCGGAATGACTAAAACATGAAGTTTCACCATGTTAAGCATTTTAAATAATAGTAAAATGAAGTTAAAAAACTATTTTGTTCAACACTATTTGAAAACTTCATTTGGCCGTTATTTAAAGAGGTACCATAGTGAATCTTTACTTTTTAGCACTCTCCAACATGTTTGTAAAATATTAGCCGATTTGAAATTTTTGAAATTTTCTTGTTAAAATGGTTCATTGCCATAGGTTAATCACTTTGGAAATTGACTATTTTCACACAAAAATTGAAAAATTTCATATTGACTAATATTTGGAAGGCAAGTTCGGAATGACTAAAACTTGAAGTTTCACCATGTTAAGCATTTTAAATAATACTAAAATGAAGTTAAAATAAATTATTTTGTTCAACACTAACATAAGACCGAGTAAAACTGATTTTTAACTTCATTTGACCATTATTTAAAGAGGTACCATAATGAATCTTCACTTTTTAGCGAGCTCCAACATGCTCGTAAAATATTAGCCGATTTGAAATTTTTGAAATTTTCATGTCAAAATTGTTCATTGCCATAGCTTAATCCCTTTGGAAATTGTCCATTTTCATAAAAAAATAGAAACATTTCAAATTTACTTATATTTGGAAGGCATGCTTGGAATGACTAAAAATTGAAGTTTCACCATGTTAAGCATTTTAAATAAAAGTCAAATGAAGTTAAACAAATTATTTTGTTCAACACGAACATAACAACGATTAAATGTGATTTTTAACTTCATTTGACCATTATTTATAGAGGTACCATAATGAAACTTGACTTTTAAGCAGTCTCCAACATGCATATAAAATAATAGCCGATTTGAAACTTTAGAAATTTTCATGTCAAAATGGATTATTGCCATAGGTGTTCCCTTTAGAAATTGACCATTTTCACACAAAAATTGAAACATTTCAAATTGACTAATATTTGGCGAGGCATGTTCGGAATGACTAAAACATGAAGTTTCACCATGTTAAGCATTTTAAATAATAGTAAAATGAAGTTAAAAAACTATTTTGTTCAACACTATTTGAAAACTTCATTTGGCCGTTATTTAAAGAGGTACCATAGTGAATCTTTACTTTTTAGCACTCTCCAACATGTTTGTAAAATATTAGCCGATTTGAAATTTTTGAAATTTTCTTGTTAAAATGGTTCATTGCCATAGGTTAATCACTTTGGAAATTGACTATTTTCACACAAAAATTGAAAAATTTCATATTGACTAATATTTGGAAGGCAAGTTCGGAATGACTAAAACTTGAAGTTTCACCATGTTAAGCATTTTAAATAATACTAAAATGAAGTTAAAATAAATTATTTTGTTCAACACTAACATAAGACCGAGTAAAACTGATTTTTAACTTCATTTGACCATTATTTAAAGAGGTACCATAATGAATCTTCACTTTTTAGCAGTCTCCAACATGCTCGTAAAATATTAGCCGATTTGAAATTTTTGAAATTTTCATGTCAAAATTGTTCATTGCCATAGCTTAATCCCTTTGGAAATTGTCCATTTTCATAAAAAAATAGAAACATTTCAAATTTACTTATATTTGGAAGGCATGCTTGGAATGACTAAAAATTGAAGTTTCACCATGTTAAGCATTTTAAATAAAAGTCAAATGAAGTTAAACAAATTATTTTGTTCAACACGAACATAACAACGATTAAATGTGATTTTTAACTTCATTTGACCATTATTTATAGAGGTACCATAATGAAACTTGACTTTTAAGCGATCTCCAACATGCATATAAAATAATAGCCGATTTGAAACTTTAGAAATTTTCATGTCAAAATGGATTATTGCCATAGGTGTTCCCTTTAGAAATTGACCATTTTCACACAAAAATTGAAACATTTCAAATTGACTAATATTTGGCGAGCATGTTCGGAATGACTAAAACATGAAGTTTCACCATGTTAAGCATTTTAAATAATAGTAAAATGAAGTTAAAAAACTATTTTGTTCAACACTATTTGAAAACTTCATTTGGCCGTTATTTAAAGAGGTACCATAGTGAATCTTTACTTTTTAGCACTCTCCAACATGTTTGTAAAATATTAGCCGATTTGAAATTTTTGAAATTTTCTTGTTAAAATGGTTCATTGCCATAGGTTAATCACTTTGGAAATTGACTATTTTCACACAAAAATTGAAAAATTTCATATTGACTAATATTTGGAAGGCAAGTTCGGAATGACTAAAACTTGAAGTTTCACCATGTTAAGCATTTTAAATAATACTAAAATGAAGTTAAAATAAATTATTTTGTTCAACACTAACATAAGACCGAGTGAAACTGATTTTTAACTTCATTTGACCATTATTTAAAGAGGTACCATAATGAATCTTCACTTTTTAGCAGTCTCCAACATGCTCGTAAAATATTAGCCGATTTGAAATTTTTGAAATTTTCATGTCAAAATGGTTCATTGCCATAGCTTAATCCCTTTGGAAATTGTCCATTTTCATAAAAAAATAGAAACATTTCAAATTTACTTATATTTGGAAGGCATGCTTGGAATGACTAAAAATTGAAGTTTCACCATGTTAAGCATTTTAAATAAAAGTCAAATGAAGTTAAACAAATTATTTTGTTCAACACGAACATAACAACGATTAAATGTGATTTTTAACTTCATTTGACCATTATTTATAGAGGTACCATAATGAAACTTGACTTTTAAGCGATCTCCAACATGCATATAAAATAATAGCCGATTTGAAACTTTAGAAATTTTCATGTCAAAATGGATTATTGCCATAGGTGTTCCCTTTAGAAATTGACCATTTTCACACAAAAATTGAAACATTTCAAATTGACTAATATTTGGCGAGCATGTTCGGAATGACTAAAACATGAAGTTTCACCATGTTAAGCATTTTAAATAATAGTAAAATGAAGTTAAAAAACTATTTTGTTCAACACTATTTGAAAACTTCATTTGGCCGTTATTTAAAGAGGTACCATAGTGAATCTTTACTTTTTAGCACTCTCCAACATGTTTGTAAAATATTAGCCGATTTGAAATTTTTGAAATTTTCTTGTTAAAATGGTTCATTGCCATAGGTTAATCACTTTGGAAATTGACTATTTTCACACAAAAATTGAAAAATTTCATATTGACTAATATTTGGAAGGCAAGTTCGGAATGACTAAAACTTGAAGTTTCACCATGTTAAGCATTTTAAATAATACTAAAATGAAGTTAAAATAAATTATTTTGTTCAACACTAACATAAGACCGAGTAAAACTGATTTTTAACTTCATTTGACCATTATTTAAAGAGGTACCATAATGAATCTTCACTTTTTAGCAGTCTCCAACATGCTCGTAAAATATTAGCCGATTTGAAATTTTTGAAATTTTCATGTCAAAATGGTTCATTGCCATAGGTATTCCCTTTGGAAATTGTCCATTTTCATAAAAAAATAGAAACATTTCAAATTTACTTATATTTGGAAGGCATGCTTGGAATGACTAAAAATTGAAGTTTCACCATGTTAAGCATTTTAAATAAAAGTCAAATGAAGTTAAACAAATTATTTTGTTCAACACGAACATAACAACGATTAAATGTGATTTTTAACTTCATTTGACCATTATTTATAGAGGTACCATAATGAAACTTGACTTTTAAGCGAGTCTCCAACATGCATATAAAATAATAGCCGATTTGAAACTTTAGAAATTTTCATGTCAAAATGGATTATTGCCATAGGTGTTCCCTTTAGAAATTGACCATTTTCACACAAAAATTGAAACATTTCAAATTGACTAATATTTGGCGAGCATGTTCGGAATGACTAAAACATGAAGTTTCACCATGTTAAGCATTTTAAATAATAGTAAAATGAAGTTAAAAAACTATTTTGTTCAACACTATTTGAAAACTTCATTTGGCCATTATTTAAAGAGGTACCATAGTGAATCTTTACTTTTTAGCACTCTCCAACATGTTTGTAAAATATTAGCCGATTTGAAATTTTTGAAATTTTCTTGTTAAACTGGTTCATTACCATAAATTAATCACTTTGGAAATTGACTATTTTCACACAAAAATTGAAAAATTTCATATTGACTAATATTTGGAAGGCAAGTTCGGAATGACTAAAACTTGAAGTTTCACCATGTTAAGCATTTTAAATAATACTAAAATGAAGTTAAAATAAATTATTTTATTCAACACTAACATAAGACCGAGTAAAACTGATTTTTAACTTCATTTGACCATTATTTAAAGAGGTACCATAATGAATCTTCACTTTTTAGCGATCTCCAACATGCTCGTAAAATATTAGCCGATTTGAAATTTTTGAAATTTTCATGTCAAAATTGTTCATTACCATAGCTTAATCCCTTTGGAAATTGTCCATTTTCATAAAAAAATAGAAACATTTCAAATTTACTTATATTTGGAAGGCATGCTTGGAATGACTAAAAATTGAAGTTTCACCATGTTAAGCATTTTAAATAAAAGTCAAATGAAGTAAAACAAATTATTTTGTTCAACACGAACATAACAACGATTAAATGTGATTTTTAACTTCATTTGACCATTATTTATAGAGGTACCATAATGAAACTTGACTTTTAAGCAGTCTCCAACATGCATATAAAATAATAGCCGATTTGAAACTTTAGAAATTGACCATTTTCACACAAAAATTGAAACATTTCAAATTGACTAATATTTGGCAGGCATGTTCGGAATGACTAAAACATGAAGTTTCACCATGTTAAGCATTTTAAATAATAGTAAAATGAAGTTAAAAAACTATTTTGTTCAACACTATTTGAAAACTTCATTTGGCCATTATTTAAAGAGGTACCATAGTGAATCTTTACTTTTTAGCACTCTCCAACATGTTTGTAAAATATTAGCCGATTTGAAATTTTTGAAATTTTCTTGTTAAAATGGTTCATTGCCATAAATCAATCACTTTGGAAATTGACTATTTTCACACAAAAATTGAAAAATTTCATATTGACTAATATTTGGAAGGCAAGTTCGGAATGACTAAAA
The DNA here is from genome assembly GCA_030674075.2 of Linum usitatissimum. Taxonomy (NCBI): domain Eukaryota; kingdom Viridiplantae; phylum Streptophyta; class Magnoliopsida; order Malpighiales; family Linaceae; genus Linum; species Linum usitatissimum. Next base: position 87,159 of record JAUJYP020001221.1, on the reverse strand, counting down.
CTTGAAGTTTCACCACGTTAAGCATTTTAAATAATACTAAAATGAAGTTAAAATAAATTATTTTGTTCAACACTAACATAAGACCGAGTAAAACTGATTTTTAACTTCATTTGACCATTATTTAAAGAGGTACCATAATGAATCTTCACTTTTTAGCGAGTCTCCAACATGCTCGTAAAATATTAGCCGATTTGAAATTTTTGAAATTTTCATGTCAAAATTGTTCATTGCCATAGCTTAATCCCTTTGGAAATTGTCCATTTTTATAAAAAAATAGAAACATTTCAAATTTACTTATATTTGGAAGGCATGCTTGGAATGACTAAAAATTGAAGTTTCACCATGTTAAGCATTTTAAATAAAAGTGAAATGAAGTTAAACAAATTATTTTGTTCAACACGAACATAACAACGATTAAATGTGATTTTTAACTTCATTTGACCATTATTTATAGAGGTACCATAATGAAACTTGACTTTTAAGCAGTCTCCAACATGCATATAAAATAATAGCTGATTTGAAACTTTAGAAATTTTCATGTCAAAATGGATTATTGCCATAGGTGTTCCCTTTAGAAATTGACCATTTTCACACAAAAATTGAAACATTTCAAATTGACTAATATTTATGTGCATGTTCGGAATGACTAAAACATGAAGTTTCACCATGTTAAACATTTTAAATAATAGTAAAATGAAGTTAAAAAACTATTTTGTTCAACACTATTTGAAAACTTCATTTGGCCATTATTTAAAGAGGTACCATAGTGAATCTTTACTTTTTAGCACTCTCCAACATGTTTGTAAAATATTAGCCGATTTGAAATTTTTGAAATTTTCTTGTTAAAATGGTTCATTGCCATAGGTTAATCACTTTGGAAATTGACTATTTTCACACAAAAATTGAAAAATTTCATATTGACTAATATTTCGAAGGCAAGTTCGGAATGACTAAAACTTGAAGTTTCACCATGTTAAGCATTTTAAATAATACTAAAATGAAGTTAAAATAAATTATTTTGTTCAACACTAACATAAGACCAAGTGAAACTGATTTTTAACTTCAGTTGACCATTATTTAAAGAGGTACCATAATGAATCTTCACTTTTTAGCAGTCTCCAACATGCTCGTAAAATATTAGCCGATTTGAAATTTTTGAAATTTTCATGTCAAAATGGTTCATTGCCATAGGTATTCCCTTTGGAAATTGTCCATTTTCATAAAAAAATAGAAACATTTCAAATTTACTTATATTTGGAAGGCATGCTTGGAATGACTAAAAATTTAAGTTTCACCATGTTAAGCATTTTAAATAAAAGTCAAATGAAGTAAAACAAATTATTTTGTTCAACACGAACATAACAACGATTAAATGTGATTTTTAACTTCATTTGACCATTATTTATAGAGGTACCATAATGAAACTTGACTTTTAAGCGGTCTCCAACATGCATATAAAATAATAGCCGATTTGAAACTTTAGAAATTTTCATGTCAAAATGGATTATTGCCATAGGTGTTCCCTTTAGAAATTGACCATTTTCACACAAAAATTGAAACATTTCAAATTGACTAATATTTGGCGAGCATGTTCGGAATGACTAAAACATGAAGTTTCACCATGTTAAGCATTTTAAATAATAGTAAAATGAAGTTAAAAAACTATTTTGTTCAACACTATTTGAAAACATCATTTGGCCGTTATTTAAAGAGGTACCATAGTGAATCTTTACTTTTTAGCACTCTCCAACATGTTTGTAAAATATTAGCCGATTTGAAATTTTTGAAATTTTCTTGTTAAAATGGTTCATTGCCATAGGTTAATCACTTTGGAAATTGACTATTTTCACACAAAAATTGAAAAATTTCATATTGACTAATATTTGGAAGGCAAGTTCGGAATGACTAAAACATGAAGTTTCACCATGTTAAGCATTTTAAATAATAGTAAAATGAAGTTAAAAAACTATTTTGTTCAACACTATTTGAAAACTTCATTTGGCCATTATTTAAAGAGGTACCATAGTGAATCTTTACTTTTTAGCACTCTCCAACATGTTTGTAAAATATTAGCCGATTTGAAATTTTTGAAATTTTCTTGTTAAAATGGTTCATTGCCATAAATTAATCACTTTGGAAATTGACTATTTTCACACAAAAATTGAAAAATTTCATATTGACTAATATTTGGAAGGCAAGTTCGGAATGACTAAAACTTGAAGTTTCACCATGTTAAGCATTTTAAATAATACTAAAATGAAGTTAAAATAAATTATTTTGTTCAACACTAACATAAGACCGAGTAAAACTGATTTTTAACTTCATTTGACCATTATTTAAAGAGGTACCATAATGAATCTTCACTTTTTAGCGGTCTCCAACATGCTCGTAAAATATTAGCCGATTTGAAATTTTTGAAATTTTCATGTCAAAATTGTTCATTGCCATAGCTTAATCCCTTTGGAAATTGTCCATTTTTATAAAAAAATAGAAACATTTCAAATTTACTTATATTTGGAAGGCATGCTTGGAATGACTAAAAATTGAAGTTTCACCATGTTAAGCATTTTAAATAAAAGTGAAATGAAGTTAAACAAATTATTTTGTTCAACACGAACATAACAACGATTAAATGTGATTTTTAACTTCATTTGACCATTATTTATAGAGGTACCATAATGAAACTTGACTTTTAAGCGATCTCCAACATGCATATAAAATAATAGCCGATTTGAAACTTTAGAAATTTTCATGTCAAAATGGATTATTGCCATAGGTGTTCCCTTTAGAAATTGACCATTTTCACACAAAAATTGAAACATTTCAAATTGACTAATATTTGGCAGCATGTTCGGAATGACTAAAACATGAAGTTTCACCATGTTAAGCATTTTAAATAATAGTAAAATGAAGTTAAAAAACTATTTTGTTCAACACTATTTGAAAACTTCATTTGGCCATTATTTAAAGAGGTACCATAGTGAATCTTTACTTTTTAGCACTCTCCAACATGTTTGTAAAATATTAGCCGATTTGAAATTTTTGAAATTTTCTTGTTAAAATGGTTCATTGCCATATGTTAATCACTTTGGAAATTGACTATTTTCACACAAAAATTGAAAAATTTCATATTGACTAATATTTTGAAGGCAAGTTCGGAATGACTAAAACTTGAAGTTTCACCATGTTAAGCATTTTAAATAATACTAAAATGAAGTTAAAATAAATTATTTTGTTCAACACTAACATAAGACCGAGTGAAACTGATTTTTAACTTCAGTTGACCATTATTTAAAGAGGTACCATAATGAATCTTCACTTTTTAGCAGTTTCCAACATGCTCGTAAAATATTAGCCGATTTGAAATTTTTGAAATTTTCATGTCAAAATGGTTCATTGCCATAGGTATTCCCTTTGGAAATTGTCCATTTTCATAAAAAAATAGAAACATTTCAAATTTACTTATATTTGGAAGGCATGCTTGGAATGACTAAAAATTTAAGTTTCACCATGTTAAGCATTTTAAATAAAAGTCAAATGAAGTAAAACAAATTATTTTGTTCAACACGAACATAACAACGATTAAATGTGATTTTTAACTTCATTTGACCATTATTTATAGAGGTACCATAATGAAATTTTACTTTTAAGCAGTCTCCAACATGCATATAAAATAATAGCCGATTTGAAACTTTAGAAATTTTCATGTCAAAATGGATTATTGCCATAGGTGTTCCCTTTAGAAATTGACCATTTTCACACAAAAATTCAAACATTTCAAATTGACTAATATTTGGCGAGCATGTTCGGAATGACTAAAACATGAAGTTTCACCATGTTAAACATTTTAAATAATAGTAAAATGAAGTTAAAAAACTATTTTGTTCAACACTATTTGAAAACTTCATTTGGCCATTATTTAAAGAGGTACCATAGTGAATCTTTACTTTTTAGCACTCTCCAACATGTTTGTAAAATATTAGCCGATTTGAAATTTTTGAAATTTTCTTGTTAAAATGGTTCATTGCCATAGGTTAATCACTTTGGAAATTGACTATTTTCACACAAAAATTGAAAAATTTCATATTGACTAATATTTCGAAGGCAAGTTTGGAATGACTAAAACTTGAAGTTTCACCATGTTAAGCATTTTAAATAATACTAAAATGAAGTTAAAATAAATTATTTTGTTCAACACTAACATAAGACCGAGTGAAACTGATTTTTAACTTCAGTTGACCATTATTTAAAGAGGTACCATAATGAATCTTCACTTTTTAGCAGTCTCCAACATGCTCGTAAAATATTAGCCGATTTGAAATTTTTGAAATTTTCATGTCAAAATGGTTCATTCCCATAGGTATTCCCTTTGGAAATTGTCCATTTTCATAAAAAAATAGAAACATTTCAAATTTACTTATATTTGGAAGGCATGCTTGGAATGACTAAAAATTTAAGTTTCACCATGTTAAGCATTTTAAATAAAAGTCAAATGAAGTAAAACAAATTATTTTGTTCAACACGAACATAACAACGATTAAATGTGATTTTTAACTTCATTTGACCATTATTTATAGAGGTACCATAATGAAATTTTACTTTTAAGCAGTCTCCAACATGCATATAAAATAATAGCCGATTTGAAACTTTAGAAATTTTCATGTCAAAATGGATTATTGCCATAGGTGTTCCCTTTAGAAATTGACCATTTTCACACAAAAATTCAAACATTTCAAATTGACTAATATTTGGCAGGCATGTTCGGAATGACTAAAACATGAAGTTTCACCATGTTAAGCATTTTAAATAATAGTAAAATGAAGTTAAAAAACTATTTTTTTCAACACTATTTGAAAACTTCATTTGGCCAGTATTTAAAGAGGTACCATAGTGAATCTTTACTTTTTAGCACTCTCCAACATGTTTGTAAAATATTAGCCGATTTGAAATTTTTCAAATTTTCTTGTTAAAATGGTTCATTACCATAAATTAATCACTTTGGAAATTGACTATTTTCACACAAAAATTGAAAAATTTCATATTGACTAATATTTGGAAGGCAAGTTCGGAATGACTAAAACTTGAAGTTTCACCATGTTAAGCATTTTAAATAATACTAAAATGAAGTTAAAATAAATTATTTTGTTCAACACTAACATAAGACCGAGTGAAACTGATTTTTAACTTCATTTGACCATTATTTAAAGAGGTATCATAATGAATCTTCACTTTTTAGCAGTCTCCAACATGCTCGTAAAATATTAGCCGATTTGAAATTTTTGAAATTTTCATGTCAAAATGGTTCATTGCCATAGGTATTCCCTTTGGAAATTGTCCATTTTCATAAAAAAATAGAAACATTTCAAATTTACTTATATTTGGAAGGCATGCTTGGAATGACTAAAAATTGAAGTTTCACCATGTTAAGCATTTTAAATAAAAGTCAAATGAAGTTAAACAAATTATTTTGTTCAACACGAATATAACAACGATTAAATGTGATTTTTAACTTCATTTGACCATTATTTATAGAGGTACCATAATGAAACTTGACTTTTAAGCGATCTCCAACATGCATATAAAATAATAGCCGAATTGAAACTTTAGAAATTTTCATGTCAAAATGGATTATTGCCATAGGTGTTCCCTTTAGAAATTGCCCATTTTCACACAAAAATTGAAACATTTCAAATTGACTAATATTTGGCAGGCATGTTCGGAATGACTAAAACATGAAGTTTCACCATGTTAAGCATTTTAAATAATAGTAAAATGAAGTTAAAAAACTATTTTGTTCAACACTATTTGAAAACTTCATTTGGCCGTTATTTAAAGAGGTACCATAGTGAATCTTTACTTTTTAGCACTCTCCAACATGTTTGTAAAATATTAGCCGATTTGAAATTTTTGAAATTTTCTTGTTAAAATGGTTCATTGCCATAGGTTAATCACTTTGGAAATTGACTATTTTCACACAAAAATTGAAAAATTTCATATTGACTAATATTTGGAAGGCAAGTTCGGAATGAGTAAAACTTGAAGTTTCACCATGTTAAGCATTTTAAATAATACTAAAATGAAGTTAAAATAAATTATTTTGTTCAACACTAACATAAGACCGAGTGAAACTGATTTTTAACTTCATTTGACCATTATTTAAAGAGGTACCATAATGAAACTTCACTTTTTAGCAGTCTCCAACATGCTCGTAAAATATTAGCCGATTTGAAATTTTTGAAATTTTCATGTCAAAATGGTTCATTGCCATAGGTATTCCCTTTGGAAATTGTCCATTTTCATAAAAAAATAGAAACATTTCAAATTTACTTATATTTGGAAGGCATGCTTGGAATGACTAAAAATTGAAGTTTCACCATGTTAAGCATTTTAAATAAAAGTCAAATGAAGTAAAACAAATTATTTTGTTCAACACGAACATAACAACGATTAAATGTGATTTTTAACTTCATTTGACCATTATTTATAGAGGTACCATAATGAAACTTGACTTTTAAGCAGTCTCCAACATGCATATAAAATAATAGCCGATTTGAAACTTTAGAAATTTTCATGTCAAAATGGATTATTGCCATAGGTGTTCCCTTTAGAAATTGACCATTTTCACACAAAAATTCAAACATTTCAAATTGACTAATATTTGGCAGGCATGTTCGGAATGACTAAAACATGAAGTTTCACCATGTTAAGCATTTTAAATAATAGTAAAATGAAGTTAAAAAAATTATTTTTGTCAACACTATTTGAAAACATTATTTGACCATTATTTAAAGAGGTACACAGTGAATCTTTACTTTTTAGCACTCGCCAACATGTTTGTAAAATATTAGCCGATTTGAAATTTTTGAAATTTTCTTGTCAAAATGGTTCATTGCCATAGGTTAATCACTTTGGAAATTTACTATTTTCACACAAAAATTGAAACATTTCATATTGACTAATATTTGGAAGGCAAGTTCGGAATGACTAAAACATGAAGTTTCACCATGTTAAGCATTTCAAATAATACTAAAATGAAGTTAAATTAAATTATTTTGTTCAACACTAACATAAGACCGAGTAAAACTTATTTTTAACTTCATTTGACCATTATTTAAAGAGGTACGATAATGAATCTTCACTTTTTAGCAGTCTCCAACTTGCTCGTAAAATATTAGCCGATTTGAAAATTTTGAAATTTTCATGTCAAAATTGTTCATTGCCATAGCTTAATCCCTTAGGAAATTGTCCATTTTCATAAAAAAATAGAAACATTTCAAATTTACTTATATTTGGAAGGCATGTTTGGAATGACTAAAACATGAAGTTTCACCATGTTAAGCATTTTAAATAATAGTCAAATGAAGTTAAAAAAATTATTTTTGTCAACAGTATTTGAAAACTTTATTTGACCATTATTTAAAGAGGTACCACAGTGAATCTTTACTTTTTAGCACTCGCCAACATGTTTGTAAAATATTAGCCCATTTGAAATTTTTGAAATTTTCTTGTCAAAATGGTTCATTGCCATAGGTTAATCACTTTGGAAATTTACTATTTTCACACAAAAATTAAAAAATTTCATATTGACTAATATTTGGAAGGCAAGTTCGGAATGACTAAAACTTGAAGTTTCACCATGTTAAGCATTTTAAATAATACTAAAATGAAGTTAAAATAAATTATTTTGTTCAACACTAACATAAGACCGAGTGAAACTGATTTTTAACTTCATTTGACCATTATTTAAAGAGGTACCATAATGAATCTTCACTTTTTAGCGAGTCTCCAACATGCTCGTAAAATATTAGCCGATTTGAAATTTTTGAAATTTTCATGTCGAAATGGTTCATTGCCATAGGTATTCCCTTTGGAAATTGTCCATTTTCATAAAAAAATAGAAACATTTCAAATTTACTTATATTTGGAAGGCATGCTTGGAATGACTAAAAATTGAAGTTTCACCATGTTAAGCATTTTAAATAATAGTAAAATGAAGTTAAAAAAATTATTTTTTTCAACACTATTTGAAAACTTTATTTGACAATTATGTAAAGAGGTACCACAGTGAATCTTTACTTTTTAGCACTCGCCAACATGTTTGCCAAATATTAGCCGATTTGAAATTTTTGAAATTTTCTTGTCAAAATGGTTCATTGCCATAGGTTAATCACTTTGGAAATTTACTATTTTCACACAAAAATTGAAACATTTCATATTGACTAATATTTGGAAGGCAAGTTCGGAATGACTAAAACATGAAGTTTCACCATGTTAAGCATTTCAAATAATACTAAAACGAAGTTAAAATAAATTATTTTGTTCAACACTAACATAAGACCGAGTAAAACTGATTTTTAACTTCATTTGACCATTATTTAAAGAGGTACCATAGTGAATCTTCACTTTTTAGCAGTCTCCAACATGCTCGTAAAATATTAGCCGATTTGAAATTTTTGAAATTTTCATGTCAAAATGGTTCATTGCCATAGGTATTCCCTTTGGAAATTGTCCATTTTCATAAAAAAATAGAAAAATTTCAAATTTACTTATATTTGGAAGGCATGCTTGGAATGAATAAAAATTGAAGTTTCACCATGTTAAGCATTTTAAATAAAAGTCAAACGAAGTTAAACAAATTATTTTGTTCAACACGAACATAACAACGATTAAATGTGATTTTTAACTTCATTTTACCATTATATATAGAGGTACCATAATGAAACTTGACTTTTAAGCGATCTCCAACATGCATATAAAATAATAGCCGATTTGAAAGTTTGGAAATTTTCATGTCAAAATGGCTTATTGCCATAGGTGTTCCCTTTAGAAATTGACCATTTTCACACAAAAATTGAAATATTTCAAATTGACTAATATTTGGCAGGCATGTTCGGAATGACTAAAACATAAAGTTTCACCATGTTAAGCATTGTAAGTAATAGTAAAATGAAGTTAAAAAACAATTTTGTTCAACACTATTTGAAAACTTTATTTGACCATTATGTAAAGAGGTACCACAGTGAATCTTTACTTTTTAGCACTCGCCAACATGTTTGCAAAATATTAGCCGATTTCAAATTTTTGAAATTTTCTTGTCAAAATGATTCATTGCCATAAGTTAATCACTTTGGAAATTGACTATTTTCACACAAAAATTGAAACATTTCATATTGACTAATATTTGGAAGGCAAGTTCGGAATGACTAAAACTTGATGTTTCACCATGTTAAGCATTTTAAATAATATTTAAATGAAGTTAAAAAAACTATTTTGTTCAACACTAACATAACACCGAGTAAAACTGATTTTTAACTTCATTTGACCATTATTTAAAGAGGTACCATAGTGAATCTTCACTTTTTAGCAGTCTCCAACATGCTTGTAAAATATTAGCCGATTTGAAATTTTTGAAATTTTCATGTCAAAATGGTTCATTGCCATAGGTATTCCCTTTGGAAATTGTCCATTTTCATAAAAAAAATAGAAAAATTTCAAATTTACTTATATTTGGAAGGCATGCTTGGAATGACAAAAAATTGAACTTTCACCATGTTAAGCATTTTAAATAAAAGTCAAATGAAGTTAAACAAATTATTTTGTTCAACACGAACATAACAACGATTAAATGTGATTTTTAACTTCATTTTACCATTATATATAGAGGTACCATAATGAAACTTGAGTTTTAAGCAGTCTCCAACATGCATATAAAATAATAGCCGATTTGAAAGTTTGGAAATTTTCATGTCAAAATGGTTTATTGCCATAGGTGTTCCCTTTAGAAATTGACCATTTTCACACAAAAATTGAAATATTTCAAATTGACTAATATTTGGCAGGCATGTTCGGAATGACTAAAACATAAAGTTTCACCATGTTAAGCATTGTAAATAATAGTAAAATGAAGTTAAAAAAACAATTTTGTTCAACACTATTTGAAAACTTTATTTGACCATTATTTAAAGAGGTACCACAGTGAATCTTTACTTTTTAGCACTCGCCAACATGTTTGTAAAATATTAGCCGATTTGAAACTTTAAAAATTTTCTTGTCAAAATGATTCATTGCCATAGGTTAATCACTTTGGAAATTGACTATTTTCACACAAAAATTGAAACATTTCATATTGACTAATATTTGGAAGGCAAGTTCGGAATGACTAAAACTTGATGTTTCACCATGTTAAGCATTTTAAATAATATTAAAATGAAGTTAAAAAAACTATTTTGTTCAACACTAACATAACACCGAGTAAAACTGATTTTTAACTTCATTTGACCATTATTTAAAGAGGTACCATAGTGAATCTTCACTTTTTAGCAGTCTCCAACATGCTTGTAAAATATCAGCCGATTTGAAAGTTTTGAAATTTTCATGTCAAAATGGTTCATTGCCATAGGTATTCCCTTTGGAAATTGTCCATTTTCATAAAAAAATAGAAAAATTTCAAATTTACTTATATTTGGAAGGCATGCTTGGAATGACTAAAAATTGAACTTTCACCATGTTAAGCATTTTAAATAAAAGTCAAATGAAGTTAAAAAAATTATTTTGTTCAACACGAACATAACAACGATTAAATGTGATTTTTAACTTCATTTTACCATTATATATAGAGGTACCATAATGAAACTTGACTTTTAAGCAGTCTCCAACATGCATATAAAATAATAGCCGATTTGAAAGTTTGGAAATTTTCATGTCAAAATGGTTTATTGCCATAGGTGTTCCCTTTAGAAATTGACCATTTTCACACAAAAATTGAAATATTTCAAATTGACTAATATTTGGCAGGCATGTTCGGAATGACTAAAACATAAAGTTTCACCATGTTAAGCATTGTATGTAATAGTAAAATGAAGTTAAAAAACAATTTTGTTCAACACTATTTGAAAACTTTATTTGACCATTATGTAAAGAGGTACCACAGTGAATCTTTACTTTTTAGCACTCGCCAACATGTTTGCAAAATATTAGCCGATTTGAAATTTTTGAAATTTTCTTGTCAAAATGATTCATTGCCATAAGTTAATCACTTTGGAAATTGACTATTTTCACACAAAAATTGAAACATTTCATACTGACTAATATTTGGAAGGCAAGTTCGGAATGACTAAAACTTGATGTTTCACCATGTTAAGCATTTTAAATAATATTTAAATGAAGTTAAAAAAACTATTTTGTTCAACACTAACATAACACCGAGTAAAACTGATTTTTAACTTCATTTGACCATTATTTAAAGAGGTACCATAGTGAATCTTCACTTTTTAGCGATCTCCAACATGCTTGTAAAATATTAGCCGATTTGAAATTTTTGAAATTTTCATGTCAAAATGGTTCATTGCCATAGGTATTCCCTTTGGAAATTGTCCATTTTCATAAAAAAATAGAAAAATTTCAAATTTACTTATATTTGGAAGGCATGCTTGGAATGACTAAAAATTGAACTTTCACCATGTTAAGCATTTTAAATAAAAGTCAAATGAAGTTAAACAAATTATTTTGTTCAACACGAACATAACAACGATTAAATGTGATTTTTAACTTCATTTTACCATTATATATAGAGGTACCATAATGAAACTTGAGTTTTAAGCAGTCTCCAACATGCATATAAAATAATAGCCGATTTGTAAGTTTGGAAATTTTCTTGTCAAAATGGTTTATTGCCATAGGTGTTCCCTTTAGAAATTGACCATTTTCACACAAAAATTTAAATATTTCAAATTGACTAATATTTGGCAGGCATGTTCGGAATGACTAAAACATAAAGTTTCACCATGTTAAGCATTGTAAATAATAGTAAAATGAAGTTAAAAAAACAATTTTGTTCAACACTATTGGAAAACTTTATTTGACCATTATTTAAAGAGGTACCACAGTGAATCTTTACTTTTTAGCACTCGCCAACATGTTTGTAAAATATTAGCCGATTTGAAACTTTAAAAATTTTCTTGTCAAAATGATTCATTGCCATAGGTTAATCACTTTGGAAATTGACTATTTTCACACAAAAATTGAAACATTTCATATTGACTAATATTTGGAAGGCAAGTTCGGAATGACTAAAACTTGATGTTTCACCATGTTAAGCATTTTAAATAATATTAAAATGAAGTTAAAAAAACTATTTTGTTCAACACTAACATAACACCGAGTAAAACTGATTTTTAACTTCATTTGACCATTATTTAAAGAGGTACCATAGTGAATCTTCACTTTTTAGCAGTCTCCAACATGCTTGTAAAATATTACCCGATTTGAAATTTTTGAAATTTTCATGTCAAAATGGTTCATTGCCATAGGTATTCCCTTTGGAAATTGTCCATTTTCATAAAAAAATAGAAACATTTCAAATTTACTTATATTTGGAAGGCATGCTTGGAATGACTAAAAATTGAAGTTTCACCATGCTAAGCATTTTAAATAAAAGTCAAATGAAGTTAAACAAACTATTTTGTTCAACACTAACATAACAACGAGTAAAAGTGATTTTTAACTTCATTTGACCATTATTTATAGAGGTACCATAATGAAACTTGACTTTTAAGAAATCTCCAACATGCATATAAAATAATAGCCGATTTGAAAATTTGGGAATTTTCATGTCAAAATGGTTTATTGCCTTAGTAGTTCCCTTTAGAAATTGACCATTTTCACACAAAAATTGAAATATTTCAAATTGACTAATATTTGGCAGGCATGTTCGGAATGACTAAAACATAAAGTTTCACCATGTTAAGCATTGTAAATAATAGTAAAATGAAGTTAAAAAAACAATTTTGTTCAACACTATTTGAAAACTTTATTTGACCATTATTTAAAGAGGTACCACAGTGAATCTTTACTTTTTAGCACTCGCCAACATGTTTGTAAAATATTAGCCGATTTGAAATTTTTGAAATTTTCTTGTCAAAATGATTCATTGCCATAGGTTAATCACTTTGGAAATTGACTATTTTCACACAAAAATTGAAACATTTCATATTGACTAATATTTGGAAGGCAAGTTCGGAATGACTAAAACTTGATGTTTCACCATGTTAAGCATTTTAAATAATATTTAAATGAAGTTAAAAAAAAGTATTTTGTTCAACACTAACATAACACCGAGTAAAACTGATTTTTAACTTCATTTGACCATTATTTAAAGAGGTACCATAGTGAATCTTCACTTCTTAGAAGTCTCCAACATGCTTGTAAAATATTAGCCGATATGAAATTTTTGAAATTTTCATGTCAAAATGGTTCATTGCCATAGGTATTCCCTTTGGAAATTGTCCATTTTCATAAAAAATAGAAACATTTCAAATTTACTTATATTTGGAAGACATGCTTGGAATGACTAAAAATTGAAGTTTCACCATGTTAAGCATTTTAAATAAAAGTCAAATGAAGTTAAAACAACTATTTTGTTCAACACTAACATAACACCGAGTAAAACTGATTTTTAACTTCATTTGACAATTATTTAAAGAGGTACCATAATGAATCTTTACTTTTTAGCAGTCTCCAACATGCTTGTAAAATATTAGTCGATTTTAAACTTTTCAAATTTTCATGTGAAAATGGTTCATTGCCATAGGTTAATCCCTTTAGAAATTGACCATTTTCACACAAAAATTGAAACATTGCAAATTGACTAATATTTGGCAGGCATGCTCAGAATGACCAAAAATTGAAGTTTCACCATGTTTAGCATTTTAAATAAAAGTAAAATTATGTTAAACAAACTACGTTGTTCAACACTAACATAACAATGAGTAAAAGTGATTTTTAACTTCATTTAACCATTATTTATAGAGGTACCATAATGAAACTTGACTTTTAAGTAGTCTCCAACATGCTTGTAAAATATTAGCCGATTTGACATTTTCATGTTAAAATGGTTCATTGCCATAGGTTACCCTTTGGAAATTGTCCATTTTCATAAAAAAAATAGAAACATTTCAAATTTACTTATATTTGGAAGACATGCTTGGAATGACTAAAAATTGAAGCTTCACCATGTTAAGCATTTTAAATAAAAGTCAAATGAAGTTAAACAAACTATTTTGTTCAACACTAACATAACAACGAGTAAAAGTTATTTTTAACTTCATTTGACCATTATTTATAGAGGTACCATAATGAAACTTGACTTTTAAGCAATCTCCAACATGCATATAAAATAATAGCCGATTTGAAAATTTGGGAATTTTCATGTCAAAATGGTTTATTGCCTTAGTAGTTCCCTTTAGAAATTGACCATTTTCACACAAAAATTGAAATATTTCAAATTGACTAATATTTGGCAGGCATGTTGGGAATGACTAAAACATAAAGTTTCACCATGTTAAGCATTGTAAATAATAATAAAATGAAGTTAAAAAAACAATTTTGTTCAACACTATTTGAAAACTTTATTTGACCATTATTTAAAGAGGTACCACAGTGAATCTTTACTTTTTAACACTCGCCAACATGTTTGTAAAATATTAGCCGATTTGAAACTTTAAAAATTTTCTTGTCAAAATGATTCATTGCCATAGGTTAATCACTTTTGAAATTGACTATTTTCACACAAAAATTGAAACATTTCATATTGACTAATATTTGGAAGGCAAGTTCGGAATGACTAAAACTTGATGTTTTACCATGTTAAGCATTTTATATAATATTAAAATGAAGTTAAAAAAACTATTTTGTTCAACACTAACATAACACCGAGTAAAACTGATTTTTAACTTCATTTGACCACTATTTAAAGAGGTACCATAGTGAATCTTCACTTTTTAGCAGTCTCCATCATGCTTGTAAAATATTAGCCGATTTGAAATTTTTGAAATTTTCATGTCAAAATGGTTCATTGCCATAGGTATTCCCTTTGGAAATTGTCCATTTTCATAAAAAAATAGAAACATTTCAAATTTACTTATATTTGGAAGGCATGCTTGGAATGACTAAAAATTGAAGTTTCACCATGTTAAGCATTTTAAATAAAAGTCAAATGAAGTTAAACAAATTATTTTGTTCAACACGTATATAACAACCATTAAATGTGATTTTTAACTTCATTTTACCATTATATATAGACGTACCATAATGAAACTTGACTTTTAAGTAGTCTCCAACATGCATATAAAATAATAGCCGATTTGAAAGTTTGGAAATTTTCATGTCAAAATGATTTATTGCCATAGGTGTTCCCTTTAGAAATTGACCATTTTCACACAAAAATTGAAATATTTCAAATTGACTAATATTTGGCAGGCATATTCGGAATGACTAAAACATAAAGTTTCACCATGTTAAGCATTGTAAATAATAGTAAAATGAAGTTAAAAAAATAATTTTGTTCAACACTATTTGAAAACTTTATTTGACCATTATTTAAAGAGGTACCACAGTGAATCTTTACTTTTTAGCACTCGCCAATATGTTTGTAAAATATTAGCCGATTTGAAATTTTTGAAATTTTCTTGTCAAAATGATTCATTGCGATAAGTTAATCACTTTGGAAATTGACTATTTTCACACAAAAATTGAAATATTTCATATTGACTAATATTTGGAAGGCATGTTCGGAATGACTAAAACTTGATGTTTCACCATGTTAAGCATTTTAAATAATATTTAAATGAAGTTAAAAAAAAGTATTTTGTTCAACACTAACATAACACCGAGTAAAACTGATTTTTAACTTCATTTGACCATTATTTAAAGAGGTACCATAGTGAATCTTCACTTCTTAGAAGTCTCCAACATGCTTGTAAAATATTAGCCGATATGAAATTTTTGAAATTTTCATGTCAAAATGGTTCATTGCCATAGGTATTCCCTTTGGAAATTGTCCATTTTCATAAAAAATAGAAACATTTCAAATTTACTTATATTTGGAAGGCATGCTTGGAATGACTAAAAATTGAAGTTTCACCATGTTAAGCATTTTAAATAAAAGTCAAATGAAGTTAAACAAATTATTTTGTTCAACACGAACATAACAACGATTAAATGTGATTTTTAACTTCATTTTACCGTTATATATAGAGGTACCATAATGAAACTTGACTTTTAAGTAGTCTCCAACATGCATATAAAATAATAGCCGATTTGAAAGTTTGGAAATTTTCATGTCAAAGTGGTTTATTGCCATAGGTGTTCCCTTTAGAAATTGACCATTTTCACACAAAAATTCAAATATTTCAATTTGACTAATATTTGGCAGGCATGTTCGGAATGACTAAAACATAAAGTTTCACCATGTTAAGCATTGTAAATAATAGTAAAATGAAGTTAAAAAAATAATTTTGTTCAACACTATTTGAAAACTTTATTTGACCATTATTTAAAGTGGTACCACAGTGAATCTTTACTTTTTAGCACTCGCCAACATGTTTGTAAAATATTAGCCGATTTGAAATTTTTGAAATTTTCTTGTCAAAATGATTCATTGCGATAAGTTAATCACTTTGGAAATTGACTATTTTCACACAAAAATTGAAATATTTCATATTGACTAATATTTGGAAGGCAAGTTCGGAATGACTAAAACTTGATGTTTCACCATGTTAAGCATTTTAAATAAAAGTCAAATGAAGTTAAACAAACTATTTTGTTCAACACTAACATAACACCGAGTAAAACTGATTTTTAACTTCATTTGACCATTATTTAAAGAGGTACCATAATGAATCTTTACTTTTTAGCAGTCTCCAACATGCTTGTAAAATATTAGTCGATTTGAAATTTTTGAAATTTTCATGTGAAAATGGTTCATTGCCATAGGTTAATCCCTTTAGAAATTGACCATTTTCACACAAAAATTGAAACATTGCAAATTGACTAATATTTGGCAGGCATGCTCAGAATGACCAAAAATTGAAGTTTCACCATGTTTAGCATTTTAAATAAAAGTAAAATGATGTTAAACAAACTACGTTGTTCAACACTAACATAACAACGAGTAAAAGTGATTTTTAACTTCATTTGACCATTATTTATAGAGGTACCATAATGAAACTTGACTTTTAAGCAATCTCCAACATGCATATAAAATAATAGCCGATTTGAAAATTTGGGAATTTTCATGTCAAAATGGTTTATTGCCTTAGTAGTTCCCTTTAGAAATTGACCATTTTCACACAAAAATTGAAACATTTCAAAATGACTAATATTTGGCAGGCATTTTCGGAATGACTAAAACATGAAGTTTCACCATGTTAAGCATTTTAAATAATAGTAAAATGAAGTTAAAAAAACTATCTTGCTCAACACTATTTGAAAACTTCATTTCACCATTATTTAAAGAGGTACCACAGTGAATCTTTACTTTTTAGCACTCTCCAACATGCTTGTAAAATATTAGCCGATTTGAAATTTTTGAAATTTTCTTGTGAAAATGGTTCATTGCCATAGGTTAATCCCTTTGGAAATTGACCATTTTCACACAAAAATTGAAACATTTCAAATTGACTAATATTTTGAAGGCAAGTTCAGAATGACTAAAACTTGAAGTTTCACCATGTTAAGCATTTTAAATAATACTAAAATGAAGTTAAAAAAACTATTTTGTTCAACACTAACATAACACCGACTAAAACTGATTTTTAACTTCATTTGACCATTATTTAAAGAGGTACCATAATGAATCTTTAATTTTTAACAGTCTCCAACATGCTTGTAAAATATTAGTCGATTTTAAACTTTTGAAATTTTCATGTCAAACTGGTTCATTGCCATAGGTTAATCCCTTTGGAAATTGACCATTTTCATAAAAAAATAGAAACATTTCAAATTTACTTATATTTGGAAGGCATGCTTGGAATGACTAAAAATTGAAGTTTCACCATGTTAAGCATTTTAAATAAAAGTCATATGAAGTTAAACAAACTATTTTGTTCAACACTAACATAACAACGAGTAAAAGTGATTTTTAACTTCATTTGACCATTATTTATAGAGGTACCATAATGAAACTTGACTTTTAAGCAATCTCCAACATGCATATAAAATAATAGCCGATTTGAAAATTTGGAAATTTTCATGTCAAAATGGTTTATTGCCATAGTAGTTCCCTTTAGAAATTGACCATTTTCACACAAAAATTGAAACATTTCAAAATGACTAATATTTGGCAGGCATTTTCGGAATGACTAAAACATGAAGTTTCACCATGTTAAGCATTTTAAATAATAGTAAAACGAAGTTAAAAAAACTATTTTATTGAACACTATTTGAAAACTTCATTTTACCATTATTTAAAGAGGTACCATAGTGAATCTTTACTTTTTAGCACTCTCCAACATGCTTGTAAAATATTAGCCGATTTGAAAATTTTGAAATTTTCTTGTGAAAATGGTTCATTACCATAGGTTAATCCCTTGGGAAGCTGACCATTTTCACACAAAAATTGAAACATTTCAAATTGACTAATATTTTGAAGCCAAGTTCAGAATGACTAAACCTTGAACTTTCACCATGTTAAGCATTTTAAATAATACTAAAATGAAGTTTAAAAAAACTATTTTGTTCAACACTAACATAACACCGAGTAAAACTGATTTTTAACTTCATTTGACCATTATTTAAAGAGGTACCATATTGAATCTTTACTTTTTTGCAGTCTCCAGCATGCTTGTAAAATATTAGTCGATTTTAAACTTTTGAAATTTTCATGTCAAAATGGTTCATTGCCATAGGTTAATACCTTTAGAAATTGACCATTTTCACACAAAAATTGAAACATTGCAAATTGACTAATATTTGGCAGGCATGCTCAGAATGACCAAAAATTGAAGTTTCACCATGTTTAGCATTTTAAATAAAAGTCAAATGATGTTAATCAAACTACGTTGTTCAACACTAACATAACAACGAGTAAAAGTGATTTTTAACTTCATTTGACCATTATTTATAGAGGTACCATAATGAAACTTGACTTTTAAGCAGTCTCCAACATGCTTGTAAAATATTAGCCGATTTGAAATTTTCATGTTAAAATGGTTCATTGCCATAGGTTAATCCCTTTGGAAATTGTCCATTTTCATAAAAAATAGAAACATTTCAAATTTACTTATATTTGGAAGACATGCTTGGAATGACTAAAAATTGAAGTTTCACCATGTTAAGCATTTTAAATAAAAGCCAAATGAAGTTAAACAAACTATTTTGTACAACACTAACATAACAACGAGTAAAAGTGATTTTTAACTTCATTTGACCATTATTTATAGAGGTACCATAATGAAACTTGACTTTTAAGCAATCTCCAACATGCATATAAAATTATAGCCGATTTGAAAATTTGGGAATTTTCATGTCAAAATGGTTTATTGCCTTAGTAGTTCCCTTTAGAAATTGACCATTTTCACACAAAAATTGAAACATTTCAAAATGACTAATATTTGGCAGGCATTTTCGGAATGACTAAAACATGAAGTTTCACCATGTTAAGCATTTTAAATAATAGTAAAATGAAGTTAAAAAAACTATCTTGTTCAACACTATTTGAAAACTTCATTTCACCATTATTTAAAGAGGTACCACAGTGAATCTTTACTTTTTAGCACTCTCCAACATGCTTGTAAAATATTAGCCGATTTGAAATTTTTGAAATTTTCTTGTGAAAATGGTTCATTGCCATAGGTTAATCCCTTTGGAAATTGACCATTTTCACACAAAAATTGAAACATTTCAAATTGACTAATATTTTGAAGGCAAGTTCAGAATGACTAAAACTTGAAGTTTCACCATGTTAAGCATTTTAAATAATACTAAAATGAAGTTAAAAAAACTATTTTGTTCAACACTAACATAACACCGACTAAAACTGATTTTTAACTTCATTTGACCATTATTTAAAGAGGTACCATAATGAATCTTTAATTTTTAACGAGTCTCCAACATGCTTGTAAAATATTAGTCGATTTTAAACTTTTGAAATTTTCATGTCAAACTTGGTTCATTGCCATAGGTTAATCCCTTTGGAAATTGACCATTTTCATAAAAAAATAGAAACATTTCAAATTTACTTATATTTGGAAGGCATGCTTGGAATGACTAAAAATTGAAGTTTCACCATGTTAAGCATTTTAAATAAAAGCCAAATGAAGTTAAACAAACTATTTTGTACAACACTAACATAACAACGAGTAAAAGTGATTTTTAACTTCATTTGACCATTATTTATAGAGGTACCATAATGAAACTTGACTTTTAAGCAATCTCCAACATGCATATAAAATAATAGCCGATTTGAAAATTTGGGAATTTTCATGTCAAAATGGTTTATTGCCTTAGTAGTTCCCTTTAGAAATTGACCATTTTCACACAAAAATTGAAACATTTCAAAATGACTAATATTTGGCAGGCATTTTCGGAATGACTAAAACATGAAGTTTTACCATGTTAAGCATTTTAAATAATAGTAAAATGAAGTTAAAAAAACTATCTTGTTCAACACTATTTGAAAACTTCATTTCACCATTATTTAAAGAGGTACCACAGTGAATCTTTACTTTTTAGCACTCTCCAACATGCTTGTAAAATATTAGCCGATTTGAAATTTTTGAAATTTTCTTGTGAAAATGGTTCATTGCCATAGGTTAATCCCTTGGGAAACTGACCATTTTCACACAAAAATTGAAACATTTCAAATTGACTAATATTTTGAAGGCAAGTTCAGAATGACTAAACCTTGAAGTTTCACCATGTTAAGCATTTTAAATAATACTAAAATGAAGTTAAAAAAAACTATTTTGTTCAACACTAACATAACACCGAGTAAAACTGATTTTTAACTTCATTTGACCATTATTTAAAGAGGTACCATAATGAATCTTTACTTTTTAGCAGTCTCCAACATGCTTGTAAAATATTAGTCGATTTTAAACTTTTGAAATTTTCATGTCAAAATGGTTCATTGCCATAGGTTAATCCCTTTAGAAATTGACCATTTTCACACAAAAATTGAAACATTGCAAATTGACTAATATTTGGCAGGCATGCTCAGAATGACCAAAAATTGAAGTTTCACCATGTTTAGCATTTTAAATAAAAGTAAAATGATGTTAAACAAACTACGTTGTTCAACACTAACATAACAATGAGTAAAAGTGATTTTTAACTTCATTTGACCATTATTTATAGAGGTACCATAATGAAACTTGACTTTTAAGCAGTCTCCAACATGCTTGTAAAATATTAGTTGATTTGAAATTTTCATGTCAAACTGGTTCATTGCCATAGGTTAATCCCTTTGGAAATTGACCATTTTCATAAAAAATAGAAACATTTCAAATTTACTTATATTTGGAAGACATGCTTGGAATGACTAAAAATTGAAGTTTCACCATGTTAAGCATTTTAAATAAAAGTCAAATGAAGTTAAACAAACTATTTTGTTCAACACTAACAAAACAACGAGTAAAAGTGATTTTTAACTTCATTTGACCATTATTTATAGAGGTACCATAATGAAACTTGACTTTTAAGCAATCTCCAACATGCATATAAAATAATAGCCGATTTGAAAATTTGGGAATTTTCATGTCAAAATGGTTTATTGCCATAGTAGTTCCCTTTAGAAATTGACCATTTTCACACAAAAATTGAAGCATTTAAAATTGACTAATATTTGGCAGGCATTTTCGGAATGACTAAAACATGAAGTTTCACCATGTTAAGCATTTTAAATAATAGTAAAATGAAGTTAAAAAAACTATCTTGTTCAACACTATTTGAAAACTTCATTTCACCATTATTTAAAGAGGTACCACAGTGAATCTTTACTTTTTAGCACTCTCCAACATGCTTGTAAAATATTAGCCGATTTGAAATTTTTGAAATTTTCATGTGAAAATGGTTCATTGCCATAGGTTAATCCCTTTGGAAATTGACCATTCTCACACAAAAATTGAAACATTTCAAATTGACTAATATTTTGAAGGCAAGTTCAGAATGACTAAAACTTGAAGTTTCACCATGTTAAGCATTTTAAATAATACTAAAATGAAGTTAAAAAAACTATTTTGTTCAACACTAACATAACACCGACTAAAACTGATTTTTAACTTCATTTGACCATTATTTAAAGAGGTACCATAATGAATCTTTAATTTTTAACAGTCTCCAACATGCTTGTAAAATATTAGCCGATTTGAAATTTTTGAAATTTTCATGTCAAACTGGTTCATTGCCATAGGTTAATCCCTTTGGAAATTGACCATTTTCATAAAAAAATAGAAACATTTCAAATTTACTTATATTTGGAAGGCATGCTTGGAATGACTAAAAATTGAAGTTTCACCATGTTAAGCATTTTAAATAAAAGTCAAATGAAGTTAAACAAACTATTTTGTTCAACACTAACATAACACCGTGTAAAACTGATTTTTAACTTCATTTGACCATTATTTATAGAGGTACCATAATGAAACTTGACTTTTAAGCAATCTCCAACATGCATATAAAATAATAGCCGATTTAAAAATTTGGAAATTTTCATGTCAAAATGGTTTATTGCCATAGTAGTTCCCTTTAGAAATTGACCATTTTCACACAAAAATTGAAACATTTCAAAATGACTAATATTTGGCAGGCATTTTCGGAATGACTAAAACATGAAGTTTCACCATGTTAAGCATTTTAAATAATAGTAAAACGAAGTTAAAAAAACTATTTTATTGAACACTATTTGAAAACTTCATTTTACCATTATTTAAAGAGGTACCACAGTGAATCTTTACTTTTTAGCACTCTCCAACATGCTTGTAAAATATTAGCCGATTTGAAAATTTTGAAATTTTCTTGTGAAAATGGTTCATTGCCATAGGTTAAGCCCTTGGGAAGCTGACCATTTTCACACAAAAATTGAAACATTTCAAATTAACTAATATTTTGAAGGCAAGTTCAGAATGACTAAACCTTGAAGTTTCACCATGTTAAGCATTTTAAATAATACTAAAATGAAGTTAAAAAAAACTATTTTGTTCAACACTAACATAACACCGAGTAAAACTGATTTTTAACTTCATTTGACCATTATTTAAAGAGGTACCATAATGAATCTTTACTTTTTAGCAGTCTCCAACATGCTTGTAAAATATTACTCGATTTTAAACTTTTGAAATTTTCATGTCAAACTGGTTCATTGCTATAGGTTAATCCCTTTGGAAATTGACCATTTTCATAAAAAAATAGAAACATTTCAAATTTACTTATATTTGGAAGGCATGCTTGGAATGACTAAAAATTGAAGTTTCACCATGTTAAGCATTTTAAATAAAAGTCATATGAAGTTAAACAAACTATTTTGTTCAACACTAACATAACAACGAGTAAAAGTGATTTTTAACTTCATTTGACCATTATTTATAGAGGTACCATAATGAAACTTGACTTTTAAGCAATCTCCAACATGCATATAAAATAATAGCCGATTTAAAAATTTGGAAATTTTCATGTCAAAATGGTTTATTGCCATAGTAGTTCCCTTTAGAAATTGACCATTTTCACACAAAAATTGAAACATTTCAAAATGACTAATATTTGGCAGGCATTTTCGGAATGACTAAAACATGAAGTTTCACCATGTTAAGCATTTTAAATAATAGTAAAACGAAGTTAAAAAAACTATTTTATTGAACACTATTTGAAAACTTCATTTTACCATTATTTAAAGAGGTACCACAGTGAATCTTTACTTTTTAGCACTCTCCAACATGCTTGTAAAATATTAGCCGATTTGAAAATTTTGAAATTTTCTTGTGAAAATGGTTCATTGCCATAGGTTAATCCCTTGGGAAGCTGACCATTTTCACACAAAAATTGAAACATTTCAAATTGACTAATATTTTGAAGGCAAGTTCAGAATGACTAAACTTTGAACTTTCACCATGTTAAGCATTTTAAATAATACTAAAATGAAGTTTAAAAAAACTATTTTGTTCAACACTAACATAACACCGAGTAAAACTGATTTTTAACTTCATTTGACCATTATTTAAAGAGGTACCATATTGAATCTTTACTTTTTTGCAGTCTCCAGCATGCTTGTAAAATATTAGTCGATTTTAAACTTTTGAAATTTTCATGTCAAAATGGTTCATTGCCATAGGTTAATACCTTTAGAAATTGACCATTTTCACACAAAAATTGAAACATTGCAAATTGACTAATATTTGGCAGGCATGCACAGAATGACCAAAAATTGAAGTTTCACCATGTTTAGCATTTTAAATAAAAGTCAAATGATGTTAATCAAACTACGTTGTTCAACACTAACATAACAACGAGTAAAAGTGATTTTTAACTTCATTTGACCATTATTTATAGACGTACCATAATGAAACTTGACTTTTAAGCAGTCTCCAACATGCTTGTAAAATATTAGCCGATTTGAAATTTTCATGTTAAAATGGTTCATTGCCATAGGTTAATCCCTTTGGAAATTGTCCATTTTCATAAAAAATAGAAACATTTCAAATTTACTTATATTTGGAAGACATGCTTGGAATGACTAAAAATTGAAGTTTCACCATGTTAAGCATTTTAAATAAAAGCCAAATGAAGTTAAACAAACTATTTTGTACAACACTAACATAACAACGAGTAAAAGTGATTTTTAACTTCATTTGACCATTATTAATAGAGGTACCATAATAAAACTTGACTTTTAAGCAATCTCCAACATGCATATAAAATAATAGCCGATTTGAAAATTTGGGAACTTTCATGTCAAAATGGTTTATTGCCTTAGTAGTTCCCTTTAGAAATTGACCATTTTCACACAAAGATTGAAACATTTCAAATTGACTAATATTTGGCAGGCATTTTCGGAATGACTAAAACATGAAGTTTCACCATGTTAAGCATTTTAAATAATAGTAAAATGAAGTTAAAAAAACTATTTTGTTCAACACTATTTGAAAACTTCATTTCACCATTATTTAAAGAGGTACCACGTTGAATCTTTACTTTTTAGCACTCTCCAACATGCTTGTAAAATATTAGCCGATTTGAAATTTTTGAAATTTTCTTGTGAAAATGGTTCATTGCCATAGGTTAATCCCTTTGGAAATTGACCATTTTCACACAAAAATTGAAACATTTCAACTTGACTAATATTTTGAAGGCAAGTTGAGAATGACTAAAACTTGAAGTTTCACCATGTTAAGCATTTTAAATAATACTAAAATGAAGTTAAAAAAAACTATTTTGTTCAACACTTACATAACACCGACTAAAACTGATTTTTAACTTCATTTGACCATTATTTAAAGAGTTACCATAATGAATCTTTACTTTTTAGCAGTCTCCAACATGCTTGTAAAATATTAGTCGATTTTAAACTTTTGAAATTTTCATGTCAAACTGGTTCATTGCCATAGGTTAATCCCTTTGGAAATTGACCATTTTCATAAAAAAATAGAAACATTTCAAATTTACATATATTTGGAAGGCATGCTCGGAATGACTAAAAATTGAAGTTTCACCATGTTAAGCATTTTAAATAAAAGTCAAATGAAGTTAAACAAACTATTTTGTTCAACACTAACATAACACCGAGTAAAACTGATTTTTAACTTCATTTGACCATTATTTAAAGAGGTACCATAATGAATCTTTACTTTTTAGCAGTCTCCAACATGCTTGTAAAATATTAGTCGATTTTAAAATTTTGAAATTTTCATGTCAAAATGGTTCATTGCCATAGGTTAATCCCTTTAGAAATTGACCATTTTCACACAAAAATTGAAACATTGCAAATTCACTAATATTTGGCAGGCATGCTCAGAATGACAAAAAATTGAAGTTTCACCATGTTAAGCATTTTAAATAAAAGTCAAATGATGTTAAACAAACTACGTTATTCAACACTAACATAACAACGAGTAAAAGTGATTTTTAATTTCATTTGACCATTATTTATAGAGGTACCATAATGAAACTTGACTTTTAAGCAATCTCCAACATGCATATAAAATAATAGCCAATTTGAAAATTTGGAAATTGTCCATTTTCATAAAAAATAGAAACATTTCAAATTTACTTATATTTGGAAGACATGCTTGGAATGACTAAAAATTGAAGTTTCACCATGTTAAGCATTTTAAATAAAAGCCAAATGAAGTTAAACAAACTATTTTGTACAACACTAACATAACAACGAGTAAAAGTGATTTTTAACTTCATTTGACCATTATTAATAGAGGTACCATAATAAAACTTGACTTTTAAGCAATCTCCAACATGCATATAAAATAATAGCCGATTTGAAAATTTGGGAACTTTCATGTCAAAATGGTTTATTGCCTTAGTAGTTCCCTTTAGAAATTGACCATTTTCACACAAAGATTGAAACATTTCAAATTGACTAATATTTGGCAGGCATTTTCGGAATGACTAAAACATGAAGTTTCACCATGTTAAGTATTTTAAATAATAGTAAAACGAAGTTAAAAAAACTATTTTGTTGAACACTATTTGAAAACTTCATTTTACCATTATTTAAAGAGGTACCACAGTGAATCTTTACTTTTTAGCACTCTCCAACATGCTTGTAAAATATTAGCCGATTTGAAATTTTTGAAATTTTCTTGTGAAAATGGTTCATTGCCATAGGTTAATCCCTTTGGAAATTGACCATTTTCACACAAAAATTGAAACATTTCAAATTGACTAATATTTTGAAGGTATGTTCAGAATCACTAAAACTTGAAGTTTCACCATGTTAAGCATTTTAAATAATACTAAAATGAAGTTAAAAAAAACTATTTTGTTCAACACTAACATAACACCGAGTAAAACTGATTTTTAACTTCATTTGACCATTATTTAAAGAGGTACCATAATGAATCTTTAGTTTTTAGCAGTCTCCAACATGCTTGTAAAATATTAGTCGATTTTAAACTTTTGAAATTTTCATGTCAAACTGGTTCATTGCCATAGGTTAATCCCTTTAGAAATTGACCATTTTCACACAAAAATTGAAACATTGCAAATTGACTAATATTTGGCAGGCATGCTCAGAATGACAAAAAATTGAAGTTTCACCATGTTAAGAATTTTAAATAAAAGTCAAATGATGTTAAACAAACTACGTTATTCAACACTAACATAACAACGAGTAAAAGTGATTTTTAACTTCATTTGACCATTAATTATAGAGGTACCATAATGAAACTTTACTTTTAAGTAGTCTCCAACATGCTTGTAAAATATGAGCCGATTTGAAATTTTCATGTCAAAATGGTTCATTGCCATAGGTTAATCCCTTTGGAAATTGACCATTTTCACACAAAAATTGAAACATTTCAAATTGACTAATATTTTGAAGGCAAGTTCAGAATGACTAAAACTTGAAGTTTCACCATGTTAAGCATTTTAAATAATACTAAAATGAAGTTAAAAAAACTATTTTGTTCAACACTAACATAACACCGACTAAAACTGATTTTTAACTTCATTTGACCATTATTTAAAGAGGTACCATAATGAATCTTTACTTTTTAGCAGTCTCCAACATGCTTGTAAAATATTAGTCGATTTTAAACTTTTGAAATTTTCATGTCAAAATGGTTCATTGCTATAGGTTAATCCCTTTAGAAATTGACCATTTTCACACAAAAATTGAAACATTGCAAATTGACTAATATTTGGCAGGCCTGCTCAGAATGACCAAAAATTGAAGTTTCATCATGTTAAGCATTTTAAATAAAAGTCAAATGATGTTAAACAAACTACGTTGTTCAACACTAACATAACAACGAGTAAAAGTGATTTTTAACTTCATTTGACCATTATTTATAGAGGTACCATAATGAAACTTGACTTTTAAGCACTCTCCAAGATGCATATAAAATAATAGCCGATTTGAAAATTTAGAAATTTTCATGTCAAAATGGTTTATCGCCATAGGTGTTCCCTTTAGAAATTGACCATTTTCACACAAAAATTGAAACATTTCAAATTGACTAATATTTGGCAGGCATTTTCGGAATGACTAAAACATGAAGTTTCACCATGTTAAGCATTTTAAATAATAGTAAAATGAAGTTAAAAAAACTATTTTGTTGAACACTATTTGAAAACTTCATTTTACCATTATTTAAACAGGTACCACAGTGAATCTTTACTTTTTAGCACTCTCCAACATGCTTGTAAAATATTAGCCGATTCAAAAATTTTGAAATTTTCTTGTGAAAA
Organism: Linum usitatissimum; assembly: GCA_030674075.2. Taxonomy (NCBI): domain Eukaryota; kingdom Viridiplantae; phylum Streptophyta; class Magnoliopsida; order Malpighiales; family Linaceae; genus Linum; species Linum usitatissimum. The sequence goes on along the minus strand of JAUJYP020001221.1, from coordinate 58,968 downwards.
TTGTTCATTGCCATAGGTTAATCTCTTGGGAAGCTGACCATTTTCACAGGAAAATTGAAACATTTCAAATTGACTAATATTTTGAAGGTAAGTTCAGAATGACTAAAACTTGAAGTTTCACCATGTTAAGCATTTTAAATAATACTAAAATGAAGTTAAAAAAAACTATTTTGTTCAACACTAACATAACACCGAGTAAAACTGATTTTTAACTTCATTTGATCATTATTTAAAGAGGTACCATAATGAATCTTTACTTTTTAGCAGTCTCTCCAACATGCTTGTAAAATATTAGTCGATTTTAAACTTTTGAAATTTTCATGTCAAAATGGTTCATTGCCATAGGTTAATCCCTTTAGAAATTGACCATTTTCACACAAAAATTGAAACATTGCAAATTGACTAATATTTGGGAGGCATGCTCAGAATGACCAAAAATTGAAGTTTCACCATGTTAAGCATTTTAAATAAAAGTCAAATGATTTAAACAAACTACGTTGTTCAACACTAACATAGCAACGAGTAAAAGTGATTTTTAACTTCATTTGACCATTATTTATAGAGGTACCATAATGAAACTTGACTTTTAAGCAGTCTCCAACATGCATATAAAATAATAGCCGATTTGAAAATTTGGAAATTTTCATGTCAAAATGGTTTATCGTCATAGGTGTTCCCTTTAGAAATTGACCATTTTCACACAAAAATTGAAACATTTCAAATTGACTAATATTTGGCAGGCATTTTCGGAATGACTAAAACATGAAGTTTCACCATGTTAAGCATTTTAAATAATAGTAAAATGAAGTTAAAAAAACTATTTTGTTCAACACTAACATACCACCGAGTAAAAGTGATTTGAAAACTTCATTTGACCAATATTTATAGAGGTACCATGATGAAACTTGACTTTTTAGTTTCTTTTTAACTTCATTAAGTGTTGAACAAATAGTGTTGAACAAAATAGTTTTTTTTTTAACTTCATTTCACTATTATTTAAAATGTTTAACATGGTGAAACTTCGTATTTAGTCATTCCGAACATGCCTGCCAAATATTAGTCAATTTGTAATATTTCATTTTTTGTGTGAAAATGTTCAATTTCCAAAGGGAACACCAATGGCAATGAACCATTTTGACTTGAAAATTTCAAAATTTTCAAATCGGCTAATAGTTTACATGCATATTAGAGACTACTAAAAAGTCAAGTTTCATCATGGTACCTCTATAAATATTGGTCAAATGAAGTTTTCAAATCACTTTTACTCGGTGTTATGTTAGTGTCGAAAAAATAGGTTTTTAACTTCATTTGACTATTATTTAAAATGCTTAACATGTTGAAACTTCATGTTTTACTCATTCCGAACATGCCTACCAAATATTACTCAATTTGAAATGTTTCATTTTTTGTGTGAAAATATTCAATTTCCAAAGAGAACACCAATGGCAATGAACCATTTTGACATGTAAATTTCAAATATTTCAAATCGGCTAATATTTTACATGTATATTGAAGACTACTAAAAAGTCTAGTTTCATTATGGTACCTCTATAAATAATGGTCAAATGAAGTTTTCAAATCACTTTTATTCGGTGTTATGTTAGTGATGAACAAAATAGTGTTTTTAACTTCATTTGACTTTTATTTAAAATGCTTAACATGGTGAAACTTCAATTTTGAGTCATTCCGAGCTTGCCTGCCAAATTTTAGTCAATTTGAAATGTTTCTATTTTTTTTATGAAAATGGACAATTGCCAAAGGGATTAACCTATTGCAATGAACCATTTTGACATGAAAATTTATAAATTTTGAAATCGGCTAATAATTTACAAGCATGTAGGAGACTGCTGAAAAGGCAAGTTTAATTATGGCACCTCTATAAATAATGGTCAAATGAAGTTAAAAATCACTTTTACTCGGTGTTATGTTAGTGTTGAACAAAATAGTATTTTTACCTTCATTTGACTATTATTTAAAATGCTTAACATGGTGACACTTTATGTTTTAGTCATTCCGAACATGCCTGCCAAATATTAGTCAATTTGAAATGTTTAATTTTTTTTGTGAAAATGGTCAATTTCCAAAGGGAACACCTATGGCAATGAACCAATTTGACATGAAAATTTCAAAATTTTCAAATCGGCTAATAGTTTACATGCATATTGGAGACTACTAAAAAGTCAAGTTTCATCATGGTACCTCTATAAATATTGGTCAAATGAAGTTTTCAAATCACTTTTACTCGGTGTTATGTTAGTGTTGAAAAAAATAGTTTTTTTAACTTCATTTTACTGTTATTTAAAATGCTTAACATGGTGAAACTTCATGTTTTAGTCATTCCGAAAATGCCTGCCAAATATTAGTCAATTTGAAATGTTTCAATTTTTGTGTGAAAATGGTCAATTTCTAAAGGGAACACCTATGGCGATAAACCATTTTGATATGAAAATTTCCAAATTTTCAAATCGGCTATTATTTTATATGCATGTTGGAGACTGCTTAAAAGTCAAGTTTCATTATGGTACCTCTATAAATAATGGTCAAATGAAGTTAAAAATCACTTTTACTCGTTGTTATGTTAGTGTTGAACAACGTAGTTTGTTTAACATCATTTGACTTTTATGTAAAATGCTTAACATGGAGAAACTTCAATTTTGAGTCATTCCGAGCTTGCCTGCCAAATATTAGTCAATTTGAAATGTTTCTATTTTTTTATGAAAATGGACAATTGCCAAAGGGATTAACCTATTGCAATGAACCATTTTGACATGAAAATTTATAAATTTTCAAATCGGCTAATATTTTACAAGCATATAGGAGACTGCTTAAAAGGCAAGTTTCATTATGGCACCTCTATACATAATGGTCAAATGAAGTTAAAAATCACTTTTGCTCGGTGTTATGTTAGTGTTGAACAAAATAGTTTTTTTAACTTCATTTGACTTTTATGTAAAATGCTTAACATGGTGAAACTTCAATTTTGAGTCATTCCGAGCTTGCCTGCCAAATATTAGTCAATTTGAAATGTTTCTATTTTTTTATGAAAATGGACAATTGCCAAAGGGATTAACCTATTGCAATGAACCATTTTGACATGAAAATTTATAAATTTTCAAATCGGCTAATATTTTACAAGCATATAGGAGACTGCTTAAAAGGCAAGTTTCATTATGGTACCTCTATAAATAATGGTCAAATGAAGTTAAAAATCACTTTTACTCGGTGTTATGTTAGTGTTGAACAAAATAGTTTTTTTTAACTTCATTTGACTATTATTTAAAATCCTTAACATGGTGACACTTTATGTTTTAGTCATTCTGAACATGCCTGCCAAATATTAGTCAATTTGAAATGTTTCAATTTTTTTGTGAAAATGGTCAATTTCCAAAGGGAACACCTACGGCAATGAACCATTTTGACATGAAAATTTCCAAATTTTCAAAACGGCTAATATTTTACATGCATATTGGAGACTACTAAAAAGTAAAGTTTCATTATGGTACCTCTATAAATAATGGTCAAATGAAGTTTTGAAATCACTTTTATTCGGTGTTATGTTAGTGTTGAACAAAATAGTTTTTTTAACTTCATTTGACTTTTATGTAAAATGCTTAACATGGTGAAACTTCAATTTTGAGTCATTCCGAGCTTGCCTGCCAAATATTAGTCAATTTGAAATGCTTGTATTTTTTTTATGAAAATGGACAATTGCCAAAGGGATTAACCTATTGCAATCAACCATTTTGACATGAAAAATTATAAATTTTCAAATCGGCTAATATTTTACAAGCATATAGGAGACTGCTTAAAAGGCAAGTTTCATTATGGTACCTCTATAAATAATGGTCAAATGAAGTTAAAAATCACTTTTACTCGGTGTTATGTTAGTGGTGAACAAAATAGTTTTTCTTAACTTCATTTGACTATTATTTAAAGTGCTTAACATGGTGAAACTTCATGTTTTAGTCATTCCGAACATGCGTGCAAAATATTAGTCAATTTGAAATGTTTCTATTTTTTTAATGAAAATGGGCAATTTCCAAAGGGATTAACCTATTGCAATGAACCATTTTGACATGAAAATTTATAAATTTTCAAATCGGCTAATATTTTAAAAGCATATAGGAGACTGCTTAAAAGGCAAGTTTCATTATGGTACCTCTATAAATAATGGTCAAATGAAGTTGAAAATCACTTTTACTCGGTGTTATGTTAGTGTTGAAAAAAATAGTTTTTTTTTTAACTTCATTTGCCTATTATTTAAAATACTTAACATGGTGAGACTTCATGTTTTAGTCATTCCGAACATGCCTGCCAAATATTAGTCAATTTGAAATGTTTCATTTTTTGTGTGAAAATGTTCAATTTCCAAAGGGAACACCAATGGCAGTGAACCATTTTGACATGAAAATTTCAAAATTTTCGAATCGGCTAATATTTTACATGCATATTGGAGACTACTAAAAAGTAAAGTTTCATTATGGTACGTCCATAAATAATGGTCAAATGAAGTTTTGAAATCACTTTTATTCGGTGTTATGTTAGTGTTGAACAAAATAGTTTTTTAACTTCATTTGACTTTTATGTAAAATGCTTAACATGGTGAAACTTCAATTTTGAGTCATTCCGAGCTTGCCTGCCAAATATTAGTCAATTTGAAATGCTTGTATTGTTTTTATGAAAATGGACAATTGCCAAAGGGATTAACCTATTGCAATGAACCATTTTGACATGAAAATTTATAAATTTTCAAATCGGCTAATATTTTACAAGCATGTAGGATACTGCTTAAAAGGCATGTTTCATTATGGTACCTCTATAAATAATGGTCAAATGAAGTTAAAAATCACTTTTACTCGGTGTTATGTTAGTGTTGACAAAAATAGTTTTTTTTAACTTCATTTGATTATTATTTAAAATGCTTAACATGGTGATACTTTATGTTTTAGTCATTCCGAACATGCCTGCCAAATATTAGTCAATTTGAAATGTTTCATTTTTTGTGTGAAAATGTTCAATTTCCAAAGGGAACACCAATGGCAATGAACCATTTTGACATGAAAATTTCAAAATTTTCAAATCGGCTAATATTTTACATGCATATTGGAGACTACAAAAAAGTCAAGTTTCATTATGGTACCTCTATAAATAATGGTCAAATGAAGTTTTCAAATCACTTTTACTCGGTGTTATGTTAGTGTTGAACAAAATAGTTTTTTTAACTTCATTTGACTTTTATGTAAAATGCTTAACATGGTGAAACTTCAATTTTGAGTCATTCCGAGCTTGCCTGCCAAATATTAGTCAATTTGAAATGCTTGTATTGTTTTTATGAAAATGGACAATTGCCAAAGGGATTAACCTATTGCAATGAACCATTTTGACATGAAAATTTATAAATTTTCAAATCGGCTAATATTTTACAAGCATATAGGAGACTGCTTCAAAGGCAAGTTTCATTATGGTACCTCTATACATAATGGTCAAATGAAGTTGAAAATCACTTTTGGTCGGTGTTATGTTAGTGTTGAACAAAATAGTTTTTTTAACTTCATTTGACTATTATTTAAAATGCGTAACATGATGAAACTTCATGATTTAGTCATTCCGAACATGCTTGCCAAATATTAGTCAATTTGAAATATTTCAATTTTTTTGTGAAAATGGTCAATTTCCAAAGGGAACACCTATGGCAATGAACCATTTTGACATGAAAATTTCAAAATTTTCAAATCGGCTAATATTTTACATGCATATTGGAGACTACTAAAGACTCAAGTTTCATTACGGTTCCTCTATAAATAATGGTCAATTGAAGTTTTCAAATCACTTTTACTCGGTGTTATGTTAGTGTTGAACAAAATAGTTTTTTTAACTTTATTTGACTTTTATTTAAAATGCTTAACATGGTGAAACTTCAATTTTGAGTCATTCCGAGATTGCGTGCAAAATATTAGTCAATTTGAAATGTTTCTATTTTTTTATGAAAATGGGCAATTTCCAAAGGGATTAACCTATTGCAATGAACCATTTTGACATGAAAATTTATAAATTTTCAAATCGGCTAATATTTTACAAGCATATAGGAGAGCTGCTTAAAAGGCAAGTTTCATTATGGTACCTCTATAAATAATGGTCAAATGAAGTTGAAAATCACTTTTACTCGGTGTTATGTTAGTGTTGAACAAAATAGTTTTTTTAACTTCATTTGACTATTATATAAAATGCTTAACATGGTGAAACTTCATGTTTTAGTCATTCCGAACATGCCTGCCAAATATTAGTCAATTTGAAATGTTTCTATTTTTTTATGAAAATGGGCAATTTCCAAAGGGATTAACCTATTGCAATGAACCATTTTGACATGAAAATTTATAAACTTTCAAATCGGCTAATATTTTACAAGCATATAGGAGAGCTGCTTAAAAGGCAAGTTTCATTATGGTACCTCTATAAATAATGGTCAAATGAAGTTGAAAATCACTTTTACTCGGTGTTATGTTAGTGTTGAACAAAATAGTATTTTTAACTTCATTTGACTATTATTTAAAATGCTTAACATGGAGAAACTTCATGTTTTAATCATTCCGAACATGCCTGCCAAATATTAGTCAATTTGAAATGTTTTAATTATTTTGTGAAAATGGCCAATTTCCAAAGGGAACACCTATGGCAATGAACCATTTTGACATGAAAATTTCCAAATTTTCAAAACGGCTAATATTTTACAAGCATGTAGGAGACTGCTTAATAGGCAAGTTTCATTATGGTACCTCTATAAATAGTGGTCAAATGAAATTAAAAATCACTTTTACTCGTTGTTATGTTAGTGTTGAACAAAATAGTTTGTTTAACTTCATTTGACTTTTATTTAAAATACTTAACATGGTGAAACTTCAATTTTGAGTCATTTCGAGCATGCCTGCCAAATATTAGTCAATTTGATATGTTTCTGTTTTTTTATGAAAATGGACAATTTCTAAAGCGAACCACTATGGCAATGAACAATTTTGACATGAAAATTTCAAAATTTTCAAATGGGCTAATATTTTACATCCATGTTGGAGACTACTAAAAAGTCAAGTTTCATTATGATACCTCTATAAATAATGGTCAAATGAAGTTTTCAAATCACTTTTACTCGGTGTTCTGTTAGTGTTGAACAAAATAGTTTTTTTAACTTCATTTGACTATTATTTAAAATGGTTAACATGGTGAAACTTCATGTTTTAGTCATTCCGAACATGCACGCCAAATATTAGTCAATTTGAAATGTTTCATTTTTTGTGTGAAAATGTTCAATTTCCAAAGGGAACACCAATGCCAATGAACCATTTTGACATGAAAATTTCAAAATTTTCAAATCGGCTAATATTTTACATGCATATTGGAGACTACTAAAGAGTCAAGTTTCATTATGGTTCCTCTATAAATAATGGTCAAATGAAGTTTTCAAATCACTTTTACTCGGTGTTATGTTAGTGTTGAACAAAATAGTTTTTTTAACTTCAATTGACTATTATTTAAAATGCTTAACATGGTGAAACTTCATGTTTTAGTCATTCCGAACATGCCTGCCAAATATTAGTCAATTTGAAATGTTTCAATTTTTTTGTGAAAATGGCCAATTTCCAAAGGGAACACCTATGGCAATGAACCATTTTGACATGAAAATTTCCAAATTTTCAAAACGGCTAATATTGTACAAGCATGTAGGAGACTGCTTAATAGGCAAGTTTCATTATGGTACCTCTATAAATAGTGGTCAAATGAAATTAAAAATCACTTTTACTCGTTGTTATGTTAGTGTTGAACAAAATAGTTTGTTTAACTTCATTTGACTTTTATTTAAAATACTTAACATGGTGAAACTTCAATTTTGAGTCATTTCGAGCATGCCTGCCAAATAAGAGTCAATTTGAAATGTTTCTGTTTTTTTATGAAAATGGACAATTTCTAAAGCGAACAACTATGGCAATGAACAATTTTGACATGATAATTTCAAAATTTTCAAATGGGCTAATATTTTACATCCATGTTGGAGACTACTAAAAAGTCAAGTTTCATTATGATACCTCTATAAATAATGGTCAAATGAAGTTTTCAAATCACTTTTACTCGGTGTTCGTTAGTGTTGAACAAAATAGTTTTTTTTAACTTCATTTGACTATTATTTAAAATGGTTAACATGGTGAAACTTCATGTTTTAGTCATTCCGAACATGCCTGCCAAATATTAGTCAATTTGAAATGTTTCATTTTTTGTGTGAAAATGTTCAATTTCCAAAGGGAACACCAATGCCAATGAACCATTTTGACATGAAAATTTCAAAATTTTCAAATCGGCTAATATTTTACATGTATATTGGAGACTACTAAAGAGTCAACTTTCATTATGGTTCCTCTATAAATAATGGTCAAATGAAGTTTTCAAATCACTTTTACTCGGTGTTATGTTAGTGTTGAACAAAATAGTTTTTTTAACTTTATTTGACTTTTATTTAAAATGCTTAACATGGTGAAACTTCAATTTTGAGTCATTCCGAGATTGCGTGCAAAATATTAGTCAATTTGAAATGTTTCTATTTTTTTTTATGAAAATGGGCAATTTCCAAAGGGATTAACCTATTGCAATGAACCATTTTGACATGAAAATTTATAAATTTTCAAATCGGCTAATATTTTACAAGCATATAAGAGACTGCTTAAAAGGCAAGTTTCATTATGGTACCTCTATAAATAATGGTCAAATGAAGTTGAAAATCACTTTTACTCGGTGTTATGTTAGTGTTGAACAAAATAGTTTTTTAACTTCATTTGACTATTATATAAAATGCTTAACATGGTGAAACTTCATGTTTTAGTCATTCCGAACATGCCTGCCAAATATTAGTCAATTTGAAATGTTTCATTTTTTGTGTGAAAATGTTCAATTTCCAAAGGGAACACCAATGGCAATGAACCATTTTGACATGAAAATTTCAAAATTTTCAAATCGGCTAATATTTTACATGCATATTGGAGACTACTAAAGAGTCAAGTTTCATTATGGTTCCTCTATAAATAATGGTCAAATGAAGTTTTCAAATCACTTTTACTCGGTGTTATGTTAGTGTTGAACAAAATAGTTTTTTTAACTTCAATTGACTATTATTTAAAATGCTTAACATGGTGAAACTTCATGTTTTAGTCATTCCGAACATGCTCGCCAAATATTAGTCAATTTGAAATGTTTCAATTTTTTTGTGAAAATGGCCAATTTCCAAAGGGAACACCTATGGCAATGAACCATTTTGACATGAAAATTTCCAAATTTTCAAAACGGCTAATATTGTACAAGCATGTAGGAGACTGCTTAATAGGCAAGTTTCATTATGGTACCTCTATAAATAGTGGTCAAATGAAATTAAAAATCACTTTTACTCGTTGTTATGTTAGTGTTGAACAAAATAGTTTGTTTAACTTCATTTGACTTTTATTTAAAATACTTAACATGGTGAAACTTCAATTTTGAGTCATTTCGAGCATGCCTGCCAAATAAGAGTCAATTTGAAATGTTTCTGTTTTTTTATGAAAATGGACAATTTCTAAAGCGAACAACTATGGCAATGAACAATTTTGACATGATAATTTCAAAATTTTCAAATGGGCTAATATTTTACATCCATGTTGGAGACTACTAAAAAGTCAAGTTTCATTATGATACCTCTATAAATAATGGTCAAATGAAGTTTTCAAATCACTTTTACTCGGTGTTCTGTTAGTGTTGAACAAAATAGTTTTTTTTAACTTCATTTGACTATTATTTAAAATGGTTAACATGGTGAAACTTCATGTTTTAGTCATTCCGAACATGCTCGCTGCCAAATATTAGTCAATTTGAAATGTTACATTTTTTTATGTGAAAATGTTCAATTTCCAAAGGGAACACCAATGGCAATGAACCATTTTGACATGAAAATTTCAAAATTTTCAAATCGGCTAATATTTTACATGGATATTGGAGACTACTAAAGAGTCAAGTTTCATTATGGTTCCTCTATAAATAATGGTCAAATGAAGTTTTCAAATCACTTTTACTCGGTGTTATGTTAGTGTTGAACAAAATAGTTTTTTAAACTTTATTTGACTTTTATTTAAAATGCTTAACATGGTGAAACTTCAATTTTGAGTCGTTCCGAGATTGCGTGCAAAATATTAGTCAATTTGAAATGTTTCTATTTTTTTTATGAAAATGGGCAATTTCCAAAGGGATTAACCTATTGCAATGAACCATTTTGACATGAAAATTTATAAATTTTCAAATCGGCTAATATTTTACAAGCATATAGGAGATCCTTTTAAAAGGCAAGTTTCATTATGGTACCTCTATAAATAATGGTCAAATGAAGTTGAAAATCACTTTTACTCGGTGTTATGTTAGTGTTGAACAAAATAGTTTTTTTAACTTCATTTGACTATTATATAAAATGCTTAACATGGTGAAACTTCATGTTTTAGTCATTCCGAACATGCCTGCCAAATATTAGTCAATTTGAAATGTTTCATTTTTTGTGTGAAAATGTTCAATTTCCAAAGGGAACACCAATGGCAATGAACCATTTTGACATGAAAATTTCAAAATTTTCAAATCGGCTAATATTTTACATGCATATTGGAGACTACTAAAGAGTCAAGTTTCATTATGGTTCCTCTATAAATAATGGTCAAATGAAGTTTTCAAATCACTTTTACTCGGTGTTATGTTAGTGTTGAACAAAATAGTTTTTTTAACTTCATTTGACTTTTATTTAAAATACTTAACATGGTGAAACTTCAATTTTGAGTCATTTCGAGCATGCCTGCCAAATATTAGTCAATTTGAAATGTTTCGTTTTTTTATGAAAATGGACAATTTCTAAAGCGAACAACTATGGCAATGAACAATTTTGACATGAAAATTTCAAAATTTTCAAATGGGCTAATATTTTACATCCATGTTGGAGACTACTAAAAAGTCAAGTTTCATTATGATACCTCTATAAATAATGGTCAAATGAAGTTTTCAAATCACTTTTACTCGGTGTTCGTTAGTGTTGAACAAAATAGTTTTTTTTAACTTCATTTGACTATTATTTAAAATGGTTAACATGGTGAAACTTCATGTTTTAGTCATTCCGAACATGCACGCCAAATATTAGTCAATTTGAAATGTTTCATTTTTTGTGTGAAAATGTTCAATTTCCAAAGGGAACACCAATGGCAATGAACCATTTTGACATGAAAATTTCAAAATTTTCAAATCGGCTAATATTTTACATGCATATTGGAGACTACTAAAGAGTCAAGTTTCATTATGGTTCCTCTATAAATAATGGTCAAATGAAGTTTTCAAATCACTTTTACTCGGTGTTATGTTAGTGTTGAACAAAATAGTTTTTTTAACTTTATTTGACTTTTATTTAAAATGCTTAACATGGTGAAACTTCAATTTTGAGTCATTCCGAGATTGCGTGCAAAATATTAGTCAATTTGAAATGTTTCTATTTTTTTTATGAAAATGGGCAATTTCCAAAGGGATTAACCTATTGCAATGAACCATTTTGACATGAAAATTTATAAATTTTCAAATCGGCTAATATTTTACAAGCATATAGGAGACTGCTTAAAAGGCAAGTTTCATTATGGTACCTCTATAAATAATGGTCAAATGAAGTTGAAAATCACTTTTACTCGGTGTTATGTTAGTGTTGAACAAAATAGTTTTTTTAACTTCATTTGACTATTATTTAAAATGCTTAATATGGTTAAACTTCATGTTTTAGTCATTCCGAACATGCCTGCCAAATATTAGTCAATTTGAAATGTTTCTGTTTTTTTGTGAAAATGGTCAATTTCCAAAGGGAACACCTATGGCAATGAACCATTTTGACATGAAAATTTCCAAATTTTTAAATCGGCTAATATTTTACAAGCATGTCGGAGACTGCTTAAAAGGCAAGTTTCATTATGGTACCTCTATAAATAATGGTCAAATGAAATTAAAAATCACTTTTACTCGTTGTTATGTTAGTGTTGAACAAAATAGTTTGTTTAACTTCATTTGACTTTTATTTAAAATACTTAACATGGTGAAACTTCAATTTTGAGTCATTTCGAGCATGCACGCCAAATATTAGTCAATTTGAAATGTTTCGTTTTTTTATGAAAATGGACAATTTCTAAAGCGAACAACTATGGTAATGAACAATTTTGACATGAAAATTTCAAAATTTTCAAATGGGCTAATACTTTACATCCATGTTGGAGACTACTAAAAAGTCAAGTTTCATTATGATACCTCTATAAATAATGGTCAAATGAAGATTTCAAATCACTTTTACTCGGTGTTCTGTTAGTGTTGAACAAAATAGTTTTTTTTAACTTCATTTGACTATTATTTAAAATGGTTAACATGGTGAAACTTCATGTTTTAGTCATTCCGAACATGCCTGCCAAATATTAGTCAATTTGAAATGTTACATTTTTTTATGTGAAAATGTTCAATTTCCAAAGGGAACACCAATGGCAATGAACCATTTTGACATGAAAATTTCAAAATTTTCAAATCGGCTAATATTTTGCATGCATATTGGAGACTACTAAAGAGTCAAGTTTCATTATGGTTCCTCTATAAATAATGGCCAAATGAAGTTTTCAAATCACTTTTACTCGGTGTTATGTTAGTGTTGAACAAAATAGTTTTTTTAACTTTATTTGACTTTTATTTAAAATGCTTAACATGGTGAAACTTCAATTTTGAGTCGTTCCGAGATTGCGTGCAAAATATTAGTCAATTTGAAATGTTTCTATTTTTTTTTATGAAAATGGGCAATTTCCAAAGGGATTAACCTATTGCAATGAACCATTTTGACATGAAAATTTATAAATTTTCAAATCGGCTAATATTTTACAAGCATATAGGAGAACGCTTAAAAGGCAAGTTTCATTATGGTACCTCTATAAATAATGGTCAAATGAAGTTGAAAATCACTTTTACTCGGTGTTATGTTAGTGTTGAACAAAATAGTTTTTTTAACTTCATTTGACTATTATATAAAATGCTTAACATGGTGAAACTTCATGTTTTAGTCATTCCGAACATGCACCAAATATTAGTCAATTTGAAATGTTTCATTTTTTGTGTGAAAATGTTCAATTTCCAAAGGGAACACCAATGGCAATGAACCATTTTGACATGAAAATTTCAAAATTTTCAAATCGGCTAATATTTTACATGCATATTGGAGACTACTAAAGAGTCAAGTTTCATTATGGTTCCTCTATAAATAATGGTCAAATGAAGTTTTCAAATCACTTTTACTCGGTGTTATGTTAGTGTTGAACAAAATAGTTTTTTTAACTTCAATTGACTATTATTTAAAATGCTTAACATGGTGAAACTTCATGTTTTAGTCATTCCGAACATGCACGCCAAATATTAGTCAATTTGAAATGTTTCAATTTTTTTGTGAAAATGGCCAATTTCCAAAGGGAACACCTATGGCAATGAACCATTTTGACATGAAAATTTCCAAATTTTCAAAACGGCTAATATTGTACAAGCATGTAGGAGAGCTGCTTAATAGGCAAGTTTCATTATGGTACCTCTATAAATAGTGGTCAAATGAAATTAAAAATCACTTTTACTCGTTGGTATGTTAGTGTTGAACAAAAAAGTTTGTTTAACTTCATTTGACTTTTATTTAAAATACTTAACATGGTAAAACTTCAATTTTGAGTCATTTCGAGCATGCCTGCCAAATAAGAGTCAATTTGAAATGTTTCTGTTTTTTTATGAAAATGGACAATTTCTAAAGCGAACAACTATGGCAATGAACAATTTTGACATGAAAATTTCAAAATTTTCAAATGGGCTAATATTTTACATCCATGTTGGAGACTACTAAAAAGTCAAGTTTCATTATGATACCTCTATAAATAATGGTCAAATGAAGTTTTCAAATCACTTTTACTCGGTGTTACGTTAGTGTTGAACAAAATAGTTTTTTTTATCTTCATTTGACTATTATTTAAAATGGTTAACATGGTGAAACTTCATGTTTTAGTCATTCCGAACATGCTCGCCAAATATTAGTCAATTTGAAATGTTACATTTTTTTATGTGAAAATGTTCAATTTCCAAAGGGAACACCAATGGCAATGAACCATTTTGACATGAAAATTTCAAAATTTTCAAATCGGCTAATATTTTGCATGCATATTGGAGACTACTAAAGAGTCAAGTTTCATTATGGTTCCTCTATAAATAATGGCCAAATGAAGTTTTCAAATCACTTTTACTCGGTGTTATGTTAGTGTTGAACAAAATAGTTTTTTTTAACTTCATTTGACTATTATTTAAAATGGTTAACATGGTGAAACTTCATGTTTTAGTCATTCCGAACATGCTGCCAAATATTAGTCAATTTGAAATGTTTCATTTTTTGTGTGAAAATGTTCAATTTCCAAAGGGAACACCAATGGCAATGAACCATTTTGACATGAAAATTTCAAAATTTTCAAATCGGCTAATATTTTACATGCATATTGGAGACTACTAAAGAGTCAAGTTTCATTATGGTTCCTCTATAAATAATGGTCAAATGAAGTTTTCAAATCACTTTTACTCGGTGTTATGTTAGTGTTGAACAAAATAGTTTTTTTAACTTTATTTGACTTTTATTTAAAATGCTTAACATGGTGAAACTTCAATTTTGAGTCATTCCGAGATTGCGTGCAAAATATTAGTCAATTTGAAATGTTTCTATTTTTTTTATGAAAATGGGCAATTTCCAAAGGGATTAACCTATTGCAATGAACCATTTTGACATGAAAATTTATAAATTTTCAAATCGGCTAATATTTTACAAGCATATAGGAGATTGCTTAAAAGGCAAGTTTCATTATGGTACCTCTATAAATAATGGTCAAATGAAGTTGAAAATCACTTTTACTCGGTGTTATGTTAGTGTTGAACAAAATAGTTTTTTTAACTTCATTTGACTATTATTTAAAATGCTTAATATGGTTAAACTTCATGTTTTAGTCATTCCGAACATGCCTGCCAAATATTAGTCAATTTGAAATGTTTCAATTTTTTTGTGAAAATGGTCAATTTCCAAAGGGAACACCTATGGCAATGAACCATTTTGACATGAAAATTTCCAAATTTTTAAATCGGCTAATATTTTACAAGCATGTCGGAGATCTGGCTTAAAAGGCAAGTTTCATTATGGTACCTCTATAAATAATGGTCAAATGAAATTAAAAATCACTTTTACTCGTTGTTATGTTAGTGTTGAACAAAATAGTTTGTTTAACTTCATTTGACTTTTATTTAAAATACTTAACATGGTGAAACTTCAATTTTGAGTCATTTCGAGCATGCCTGCCAAATATTAGTCAATTTGAAATGTTTCTGTTTTTTTATGAAAATGGACAATTTCTAAAGCGAACAACTATGGTAATGAACAATTTTGACATGAAAATTTCAAAATTTTCAAATGGGCTAATACTTTACATCCATGTTGGAGACTACTAAAAAGTCAAGTTTCATTATGATACCTCTATAAATAATGGTCAAATGAAGATTTCAAATCACTTTTACTCGGTGTTCTGTTAGTGTTGAACAAAATAGTTTTTTTTAACTTCATTTGACTATTATTTAAAATGGTTAACATGGTGAAACTTCATGTTTTAGTCATTCCGAACATGCTCCAAATATTAGTCAATTTGAAATGTTACATTTTTTTATGTGAAAATGTTCAATTTCCAAAGGGAACACCAATGGCAATGAACCATTTTGACATGAAAATTTCAAAATTTTCAAATCGGCTAATATTTTGCATGCATATTGGAGACTACTAAAGAGTCAAGTTTCATTATGGTTCCTCTATAAATAATGGCCAAATGAAGTTTTCAAATCACTTTTACTCGGTGTTATGTTAGTGTTGAACAAAATAGTTTTTTTAACTTTATTTGACTTTTATTTAAAATGCTTAACATGGTGAAACTTCAATTTTGAGTCGTTCCGAGATTGCGTGCAAAATATTAGTCAATTTGAAATGTTTCTATTTTTTTTTATGAAAATGGGCAATTTCCAAAGGGATTAACCTATTGCAATGAACCATTTTGACATGAAAATTT
The DNA here is from genome assembly GCA_030674075.2 of Linum usitatissimum. Taxonomy (NCBI): domain Eukaryota; kingdom Viridiplantae; phylum Streptophyta; class Magnoliopsida; order Malpighiales; family Linaceae; genus Linum; species Linum usitatissimum. The sequence goes on along the minus strand of JAUJYP020001221.1, from coordinate 42,802 downwards.
ATAAATTTTCAAATCGGCTAATATTTTACAAGCATATAGGAGACTGCTTAAAAGGCAAGTTTCATTATGGTACCTCTATAAATAATGGTCAAATGAAGTTGAAAATCACTTTTACTCGGTGTTATGTTAGTGTTGAACAAAATAGTTTTTTTAACTTCATTTGACTATTATATAAAATGCTTAACATGGTGAAACTTCATGTTTTAGTCATTCCGAACATGCCTGCCAAATATTAGTCAATTTGAAATGTTTCATTTTTTGTGTGAAAATGTTCAATTTCCAAAGGGAACACTAATGGCAATGAACCATTTTGACATGAAAATTTCAAAATTTTCAAATCGGCTAATATTTTACATGCATATTGGAGACTACTAAAGAGTCAAGTTTCATTATGGTTCCTCTATAAATAATGGTCAAATGAAGTTTTCAAATCACTTTTACTCGGTGTTATGTTAGTGTTGAACAAAATAGTTTTTTTAACTTCAATTGACTATTATTTAAAATGCTTAACATGGTGAAACTTCATGTTTTAGTCATTCCGAACATGCACCAAATATTAGTCAATTTGAAATGTTTCAATTTTTTTGTGAAAATGGCCAATTTCCAAAGGGAACACCTATGGCAATGAACCATTTTGACATGAAAATTTCCAAATTTTCAAAACGGCTAATATTGTACAAGCATGTAGGAGACTGCTTAATAGGCAAGTTTCATTATGGTACCTCTATAAATAGTGGTCAAATGAAATTAAAAATCACTTTTACTCGTTGTTATGTTAGTGTTGAACAAAAAAGTTTGTTTAACTTCATTTGACTTTTATTTAAAATACTTAACATGGTGAAACTTCAATTTTGAGTCATTTCGAGCATGCCTGCCAAATAAGAGTCAATTTGAAATGTTTCTGTTTTTTTATGAAAATGGACAATTTCTAAAGCGAACAACTATGGCAATGAACAATTTTGACATGAAAATTTCAAAATTTTCAAATGGGCTAATATTTTACATCCATGTTGGAGACTACTAAAAAGTCAAGTTTCATTATGATACCTCTATAAATAATGGTCAAATGAAGTTTTCAAATCACTTTTACTCGGTGTTCTGTTAGTGTTGAACAAAATAGTTTTTTTTATCTTCATTTGACTATTATTTAAAATGGTTAACATGGTGAAACTTCATGTTTTAGTCATTCCGAACATGCTCGCCAAATATTAGTCAATTTGAAATGTTACATTTTTTTATGTGAAAATGTTCAATTTCCAAAGGGAACACCAATGGCAATGAACCATTTTGACATGAAAATTTCAAAATTTTCAAATCGGCTAATATTTTGCATGCATATTGGAGACTACTAAAGAGTCAAGTTTCATTATGGTTCCTCTATAAATAATGGCCAAATGAAGTTTTCAAATCACTTTTACTCGGTGTTATGTTAGTGTTGAACAAAATAGTTTTGTTAACTTTATTTGACTTTTATTTAAAATGCTTAACATGGTGAAACTTCAATTTTGAGTCGTTCCGAGATTGCGTGCAAAATATTAGTCAATTTGAAATGTTTCTATTTTTTTTATGAAAATGGGCAATTTCCAAAGGGATTAACCTATTGCAATGAACCATTTTGACATGAAAATTTATAAATTTTCAAATCGGCTAATATTTTACAAGCATATAGGAGACTGGCTTAAAAGGCAAGTTTCATTATGGTACCTCTATAAATAATGGTCAAATGAAGTTGAAAATCACTTTTACTCGGTGTTATGTTAGTGTTGAACAAAATAGTTTTTTTAACTTCATTTGACTATTATATAAAATGCTTAACATGGTGAAACTTCATGTTTTAGTCATTCCGAACATGCGTGCAAAATATTAGTCAATTTGAAATGTTTCTATTTTTTTAATGAAAATGGGCAATTTCCAAAGGGATTAACCTATTGCAATGAACCATTTTGACATGAAAATTTATAAATTTTCAAATCGGCTAATATTTTAAAAGCATATAGGAGACTGCTTAAAAGGCAAGTTTCATTATGGTACCTCTATAAATAATGGTAAAATGAAGTTGAAAATCACTTTTACTCGGTGTTATGTTAGTGTTGAACAAAATAGTTTTTTTAACGTCATTTGACTATTATTTAAAATGCTTAATATGGTTAAACTTCATGTTTTAGTCATTCCGAACATGCACGTCAAATATTAGTCAATTTGAAATGTTTCAATTTTTTTGTGAAAATGGTCAATTTCCAAAGGGAACACCTATGGCAATGAACCATTTTGACATGAAAATTTCCAAATTTTTAAATCGGCTAATATTTTACAAGCATGTCGGAGATAGCTTAAAAGGCAAGTTTCATTATGGTACCTCTATAAATAATGGTCAAATGAAATTAAAAATCACTTTTACTCGTTGTTATGTTAGTGTTGAACAAAATAGTTTGTTTAACTTCATTTGACTTTTATTTAAAATACTTAACATGGTGAAACTTCAATTTTGAGTCATTTCGAGCATGCACACCAAATATTAGTCAATTTGAAATGTTTCTGTTTTTTTATGAAAATGGACAGTTTCTAAAGCGAACAACTATGGTAATGAACAATTTTGACATGAAAATTTCAAAATTTTCAAATGGGCTAATACTTTACATCCATGTTGGAGACTACTAAAAAGTCAAGTTTCATTATGATACCTCTATAAATAATGGTCAAATGAAGATTTCAAATCACTTTTACTCGGTGTTCTGTTAGTGTTGAACAAAATAATTTTTTTTAACTTCATTTGACTATCATTTAAAATGGTTAACATGGTGAAATTTCATGTTTTAGTCATTCCGAACATGCCTGCCAAATATTAGTCAATTTGAAATGTTTCATTTTTTGTGTGAAAATGTTCAATTTCCAAAGGGAACACCAATGGCAATGAACCATTTTGACATGAAAATTTCAAAATTTTCAAATCGGCTAATATTTTACATGCATATTGGAGACTACTAAAGACTCAAGTTTCATTACGGTTCCTCTATAAATAATGGTCAAATGAAGTTTTCAAATCACTTTTACTCGGTGTTATGTTAGTGTTGAACAAAATAGTTTTTTTAACTTTATTTGACTTTTATTTAAAATGCTTAACATGGTGAAACTTCAATTTTGAGTCATTCCGAGATTGCGTGCAAAATATTAGTCAATTTGAAATGTTTCTATTTTTTTTATGAAAATGGGCAATTTCCAAAGGGATTAACCTATTGCAATGAACCATTTTGACATGAAAATTTATAAATTTTCAAATCGGCTAATATTTTACATGCATATAGGACACTGGTTAAAAGGCAAGTTTCATTATGGTACCTCTATAAATAATGGTCAAATGAAGTTGAAAATCACTTTTACTCGGTGTTATGTTAGTGTTGAACAAAATAGTTTTTTTAACTTCATTTGACTATTATTTAAAATGCTTAACATGGTGAAACTTCATGTTTTAGTCATTCCGAACATGCCTGCCAAATATTAGTCAATTTGAAATGTTTCAATTTTTTTGTGAAAATGGTCAATTTCCAAAGGGAACACCTATGGCAATGAACCATTTTGACATGAAAATTTCCAAATTTTCAAATCGGCTAATATTTTACATGCATATTGGAGACTACTAAAGAGTCAAGTTTCATTATGGTTCCTCTATAAATAATGGTCAAATGAAGTTTTCAAATCACTTTTACTCGGTGATATGTTAGTGTTGAACAAAATAGTTTTTTTAACTTTATTTGACTTTTATTTAAAATGCTTAACATGGTGAAACTTCAATTTTGAGTCATTCCGAGATTGCGTGCAAAATATTAGTCAATTTGAAATGTTTCTATTTTTTTATGAAAATGGCCAATTTCCAAAGGGAACACCTATGGCAATGAACCATTTTGACATGAAAATTTCCAAATTTTCAAAACGGCTAATATTTTACAAGCATGTAGGAGACTCGCTTAAAAAGGCAAGTTTCATTATGGTACCTCTATAAATAATGGTCAAATGAAATTGAAAATCACTTTTACTCGGTGTTATGTTAGTGTTGAACAAAATAGTTTTTTTAACTTCATTTGACTATTATTTAAAATGCTTAACATGGTGAAACTTCATGTTTTAGTCATTCCGAACATGCACTCGCCAAATATTTGTCAATTTGAAATGTTTCAATTTTTTTGTGAAAATGGTCAATTTCCAAAGGGAACACCTATGGCAATGAACCATTTTGACATGAAAATTTCCAAATTTTCAAATCGGCTAATATTTTACAAGCATGTCGGAGATCGCTTAAAAGGCAAGTTTCATTATGGTACCTCTATAAATAATGGTCAAATGAAATTAAAAATCACTTTTACTCGTTGTTATATTAGTGTTGAACAAAATAGTTTGTTTAACTTCATTTGACTTTTATTTAAAATACTTAACATGGTGAAACTTCAATTTTGAGTCATTTCGAGCATGCCTGCCAAATATTAGTCAAATATTAGTCAATTTGAAATGTTTCTATTTTTTATGAAAATGGACAATTTCCAAAGCGAACACCTATGGCAATGAACAATTTTGACATGAAAATTTCAAAATTTTCAAATGGGCTAATATTTTACATCCATGTTGGAGACTACTAAAAAGTAAAGTTTCATTATGATACCTCTATAAATAATGGTCAAATGAAGTTTTCAAATAACTTTTACTCGGTGTTATGTTAGTGTTGAACAAAATAGTTTTTTTTAACTTTATTTGACTTTTATTTAAAATGCTTAACATGGTGAAACTTCAATTTTGAGTCATTCCGAGATTGCGTGCCAAATATTAGTCAATTTGAAATGTTTCTATTTTTTTATGAAAATGGGCAATTTCCAAAGGGATTAACCTATTGCAATGAACCATTTTGACATGAAAATTTATAAATTTTCAAATCAGCTAATATTTTACAAGCATATAGGAGGCTGTAAAAGGCAAGTTTCATTATGGTACCTCTATAAATAATGGTCAAATGAAGTTGAAAATCACTTTTACTCGGTGTTATGTTAGTGTTGAACAAAATAGTTTTTTTAACTTCATTTGACTATTATTTAAAATGCTTAACATGGTGAAACTTCATGTTTTAGTCATTCCGAACATGCCTGCCAAATATTAGTCAATTTGAAATGTTTCAATTTTTTTGTGAAAATGGTCAATTTCCAAAGGGAACACCTATGGCAATGAACCATTTTGACATGAAAATTTCCAAATTTTCAAATCGGCTAATATTTTACATGCATATTGGAGACTACTAAAGAGTCAAGTTTCATTATGGTTCCTCTATAAATAATGGTCAAATGAAGTTTTCAAATCACTTTTACTCGGTGTTATGTTAGTGTTGAACAAAATAGTTTTTTTAACTTTATTTGACTTTTATTTAAAATGCTTAACATGGTGAAACTTCAATTTTGAGTCATTCGAGATTGCGTGCAAAATATTAGTCAATTTGAAATGTTTCTATTTTTTTATGAAAATGGCCAATTTCCAAAGGGAACACCTATGGCAATGAACCATTTTGACATGAAAATTTCCAAATTTTCAAAACGGCTAATATTTTACAAGCATGTAGGAGACTCGCTTAAAAGGCAAGTTTCATTATGGTACCTCTATAAATAATGGTCAAATGAAATTGAAAATCACTTTTACTCGGTGTTATGTTAGTGTTGAACAAAATAGTTTTTTTAACTTCATTTGACTATTATTTAAAATGCTTAACATGGTGAAACTTCATGTTTTAGTCATTCCGAACATGCACCGCCAAATATTAGTCAATTTGAAATGTTTCAATTTTTTTGTGAAAATGGTCAATTTCCAAAGGGAACACCTATGGCAATGATCCATTTTGACATGAAAATTTCCAAATTTTCAAATCGGCTAATATTTTACAAGCATGTCGGAGACTGCCTAAAAGGCAAGTTTCATTATGGTACCTCTATAAATAATGGTCAAATGAAATTAAAAATCACTTTTACTCGTTGTTATGTTAGTGTTGAACAAAATAGTTTGTTTAACTTCATTTGACTTTTATTTAAAATACTTAACATGGTGAAACTTCAATTTTGAGTCATTTCGAGCATGCCTGCCAAATATTAGTCAAATATTAGTCAATTTGAAATGTTTCCATTTTGACATGAAAATTTCCAAATTTTCAAAATGGCTAATATTTTACAAGCATGTAGGAGACTGCTTAAAAGGCAAGTTTCATTATGGTACCTCTATAAATAATGGTCAAATGAAGTTTTCAAATCACTTTTACTCGGTGTTCTGTTAGTGTTGAACAAAATAGTTTTTTTTAACTTCATTTGACTATTATTTAAAATGCTTAACATGGTGAAACTTCATGTTTTAGTCATTCCGAACATGCCTGCCAAATATTAGTCAATTTGAAATGTTTCAATTTTTTTGTGAAAATGTTCAATTTCCAAAGGGAACACCAATGGCAATGAACCATTTTGACATGAAAATTTCAAAATTTTCAAATCGGCTAATATTTTACATGCATATTGGAGACTACTAAAGAGTCAAGTTTCATTATGGTTCCTCTATAAATAATGGTCAAATGAAATTAAAAATCACTTTTACTCGGTGTTATGTTAGTGTTGAACAAAATAGTTTTTTTAACTTTATTTGACTTTTATTTAAAATGCTTAACATGGTGAAACTTCAATTTTGAGTCATTCCGAGATTGCGTGCAAAATATTAGTCAATTTGAAATGTTTCTATTTTTTTATGAAAATGGCCAATTTCCAAAGGGAACACCTATGGCAATGATCCATTTTGACATGAAAATTTCCAAATTTTCAAATCGGCTAATATTTTACAAGCATGTCGGAGACTGCCTAAAAGGCAAGTTTCATTATGGTACCTCTATAAATAATGGTCAAATGAAATTAAAAATCACTTTTACTCGTTGTTATGTTAGTGTTGAACAAAATAGTTTGTTTAACTTCATTTGACTTTTATTTAAAATACTTAACATGGTGAAACTTCAATTTTGAGTCATTTCGAGCATGCCTGCCAAATATTAGTCAAATATTAGTCAATTTGAAATGTTTCTATTTTTTATGAAAATGGACAATTTCCAAAGCGAACACCTATGGCAATGAACAATTTTCACAAGAAAATTTCAAAATTTTCAAATGGGCTAATATTTTACATCCATGTTGGAGACTACTAAAAAGTAAAGTTTCATTATGATACCTCTATAAATAATTGTCAAATGAAGTTTTCAAATCACTTTTACTCGGTGTTCTGTTAGTGTTGAACAAAATAGTTTTTTTTAACTTCATTTGACTATTATTTAAAATGGTTAACATGGTGAAACTTCATGTTTTAGTCATTCCGAACATGCACAAAATATTAGTCAATTTGAAATGTTTCATTTTTTGTGTGAAAATGTTCAATTTCCAAAGGGAACACCAATGGCAATGAACCATTTTGACATGAAAATTTCAAAATTTTCAAATCGGCTAATATTTTACATGCATATTGGAGACTACTAAAGAGTCAAGTTTCATTATGGTTCCTCTATAAATAATGGTCAAATGAAGTTTTCAAATCACTTTTACTCGGTGTTATGTTAGTGTTGAACAAAATAGTTTTTTTAACTTTATTTGACTTTTATTTAAAATGCTTAACATGGTGAAACTTCAATTTTGAGTCATTCCGAGATTGCGTGCAAAATATTAGTCAATTTGAAATGTTTCTATTTTTTTATGAAAATGGCCAATTTCCAAAGGGAACACCTATGGCAATGAACCATTTTGACATGAAAATTTCCAAATTTTCAAAACGGCTAATATTTTACAAGCATGTAGGAGGCTTGCTTAAAAGGCAAGTTTCATTATGGTACCTCTATAAATAATGGTCAAATGAAATTGAAAATCACTTTTACTCGGTGTTATGTTAGTGTTGAACAAAATAGTTTTTTTAACTTCATTTGACTATTATTTAAAATGCTTAACATGGTGAAACTTCATGTTTTAGTCATTCCGAACATGCCTGCCAAATATTTGTCAATTTGAAATGTTTCAATTTTTTTGTGAAAATGGTCAATTTCCAAAGGGAACACCTATGGCAATGAACCATTTTGACATGAAAATTTCCAAATTTTCAAATCGGCTAATATTTTACAAGCATGTCGGAGATCTTCTTAAAAGGCAAGTTTCATTATGGTACCTCTATAAATAATGGTCAAATGAAATTAAAAATCACTTTTACTCGTTGTTATGTTAGTGTTGAACAAAATAGTTTTTTTAACTTTATTTGACTTTTATTTAAAACGCTTAACATGGTGAAACTTCAATTTTGAGTCATTCGAGATTGCGTGCAAAATATTAGTCAATTTGAAATGTTTCTATTTTTTTATGAAAATGGCCAATTTCCAAAGGGAACACCTATGGCAATGAACCATTTTGACATGAAAATTTCCAAATTTTCAAATCGGCTAATATTTTACAAGCATGTAGGAGACTGCTTAAAAGGCAAGTTTCATTATGGTACCTCTATAAATAATGGTCAAATGAAATTAAAAATCACTTTTACTCGTTGTTATGTTAGTGTTGAACAAAATAGTTTTTTTAACTTTATTTGACTTTTATTTAAAACGCTTAACATGGTGAAACTTCAATTTTGAGTCATTCCGAGATTGCGTGCAAAATATTAGTCAATTTGAAATGTTTCTATTTTTTTATGAAAATGGCCAATTTCCAAAGGGAACACCTATGGCAATGAACCATTTTGACATGAAAATTTCCAAATTTTCAAAACGGCTAATATTTTACAAGCATGTAGGAGACCGCTTAAAAGGCAAGTTTCATTATGGTACCTCTATAAATAATGGTCAAATGAAATTGAAAATCACTTTTACTCGGTGTTATGTTAGTGTTGAACAAAATAGTTTTTTTAACTTCATTTGACTATTATTTAAAATGCTTAACATGGTGAAACTTCATGTTTTAGTCATTCCGAACATGCCTGCCAAATATTAGTCAATTTGAAATGTTTCAATTTTTTTGTGAAAATGGTCAATTTCCAAAGGGAACACCTATGGCAATGATCCATTTTGACATGAAAATTTCCAAATTTTCAAATCGGCTAATATTTTACAAGCATGTCGGAGATCGCCTAAAAGGCAAGTTTCATTATGGTACCTCTATAAATAATGGTCAAATGAAATTAAAAATCACTTTTACTCGTTGTTATGTTAGTGTTGAACAAAATAGTTTGTTTAACTTCATTTGACTTTTATTTAAAATACTTAACATGGTGAAACTTCAATTTTGAGTCATTTCGAGCATGCACAAATATTAGTCAAATATTAGTCAATTTGAAATGTTTCTATTTTTTATGAAAATGGACAATTTCCAAAGCGAACACCTATGGCAATGAACAATTTTCACAAGAAAATTTCAAAATTTTCAAATGGGCTAATATTTTACATCCATGTTGGAGACTACTAAAAAGTAAATTTCATTATGATACCTCTATAAATAATTGTCAAATGAAGTTTTCAAATCACTTTTACTCGGTGTTCTGTTAGTGTTGAACAAAATAGTTTTTTTTAACTTCATTTGACTATTATTTAAAATGGTTAACATGGTGAAACTTCATGTTTTAGTCATTCCGAACATGCACTGCCAAATATTAGTCAATTTGAAATGTTTCATTTTTTGTGTGAAAATGTTCAATTTCCAAAGGGAACACCAATGGCAATGAACCATTTTGACATGAAAATTTCAAAATTTTCAAATCGGCTAATATTTTACATGCATATTGGAGACTACTAAAGAGTCAAGTTTCATTATGGTTCCTCTATAAATAATGGTCAAATGAAGTTTTCAAATCACTTTTACTCGGTGTTATGTTAGTGTTGAACAAAATAGTTTTTTTAACTTTATTTGACTTTTATTTAAAATGCTTAACATGGTGAAACTTCAATTTTGAGTCATTCCGAGATTGCGTGCAAAATATTAGTCAATTTGAAATGTTTCTATTTTTTTATGAAAATGGCCAATTTCCAAAGGGAACACCTATGGCAATGAACCATTTTGACATGAAAATTTCCAAATTTTCAAAACGGCTAATATTTTACAAGCATGTAGGAGACTGCTTAAAAGGCAAGTTTCATTATGGTACCTCTATAAATAATGGTCAAATGAAATTGAAAATCACTTTTACTCGGTGTTATGTTAGTGTTGAACAAAATAGTTTTTTTAACTTCATTTGACTATTATTTAAAATGCTTAACATGGTGAAACTTCATGTTTTAGTCATTCCGAACATGCACGCCAAATATTTGTCAATTTGAAATGTTTCAATTTTTTTGTGAAAATGGTCAATTTCCAAAGGGAACACCTATGGCAATGAACCATTTTGACATGAAAATTTCCAAATTTTCAAATCGGCTAATATTTTACAAGCATGTCGGAGACTCGCTTTAAAAGGCAAGTTTCATTATGGTACCTCTATAAATAATGGTCAAATGAAATTAAAAATCACTTTTACTCGTTGTTATGTTAGTGTTGAACAAAATAGTTTGTTTAACTTCATTTGACTTTTATTTAAAATACTTAACATGGTGAAACTTCAATTTTGAGTCATTTCGAGCATGCCCTCGCCAAATATTAGTCAATTTGAAATGTTTCTATTTTTTTATGAAAATGGACAATTTCCAAAGCGAACAACTATGGCAATGAACAATTTTGACATGAAAATTTCAAAATTTTCAAATGGGCTAATATTTTACATCCATGTTGGAGACTACTAAAAAGTAAAGTTTCATTATGATACCTCTATAAATAATGGTCAAATGAAGTTTTCAAATCACTTTTACTCGGTGTTATGTTAGTGTTGAACAAAATAGTTTTTTTAACTTCATTTGACTATTATTTAAAATGGTTAACATGGTGAAACTTCATGTTTTAGTCATTCCGAACATGCACGCAAATATTAGTCAATTTGAAATGTTTCATTTTTTGTGTGAAAATGTTCAATTTCCAAAGGGTACACCAATGGCAATGAACCATTTTGACATGAAAATTTCAAAATTTTCAAATCGGCTAATATTTTACATGCATATTGGAGACTACTAAAGAGTCAAGTTTCAATATGGTTCCTCTATAAATAATGGTCAAATGAAGTTTTCAAATCACTTTTACTCGGTGTTATGTTAGTGTTGAACAAAATACTTTTTTTAACTTTATTTGACTTTTATTTAAAATGCTTAACATGGTGAAACTTCAATTTTGAGTCATTCCGAGATTGCGTGCAAAATATTAGTCAATTTGAAATGTTTCTATTTTTTTATGAAAATGGGCAATTTCCAAAGGGATTAACCTATTGCAATGAACCATTTTGACATGAAAATTTATAAATTTTCAAATCGGCTAATATTTTACAAGCATATAGGAGATTGCTTAAAAGGCAAGTTTCATTTTGGTACCTCTATAAATAATGGTCAAATGAAGTTGAAAATCACTTTTACTCGGTGTTATGTTAGTGTTGAACAAAATAGTTTTTTTAACTTCATTTGACTATTATTTAAAATGCTTAACATGGTTAAACATCATGTTTTAGTCATTCCGAACATGCCTGCCAAATATTAGTCAATTTGAAATGTTTCAATTTTTTTGTGAAAATGGTCAATTTCCAAAGGGAAAACCTATGGCAATGAACCATTTTGACATGAAAATTTCCAAATTTTCAAATCGGCTAATATTTTACAAGCATGTCGGAGAGCTATTAAAAGGCAAGTTTCATTATGGTACCTCTATAAATAATGGTCAAATGAAATTAAAAATCACTTTTACTCGTTGTTATGTTAGTGTTGAACAAAATAGTTTGTTTAACTTCATTTGACTTTTATTGAAAATACTTAACATGGTGAAACTTCAATTTTGAGTCATTTCGAGCATGCCAGCCAAATATTAGTCAATTTGAAATGTTTCTGTTTTTTTATGAAAATGGACAATTTCTAAAGCGAACAACTATGGCAATGAACAATTTTGACATGAAAATTTCAAAATTTTCAAATGGGCTAATATTTTACATCCATGTTGGAGACTACTAAAAAGTAAAGTTTCATTATGATACCTCTATAAATAATGGTCAAATGAAGTTTTCAAATCACTTTTACTCGGTGTTATGTTAGTGTTGAACAAAATAGTTTTTTTAACTTCATTTGACTATTATTTAAAATGGTTAACATGGTGAAACTTCATGTTTTAGTCATTCCGAACATGCCTGCCAAATATTAGTCAATTTGAAATGTTTCATTTTTTGTGTGAAAATGTTCAATTTCCAAAGGGTACACCAATGGCAATGAACCATTTTGACATGAAAATTTCAAAATTTTCAAATCGGCTAATATTTTACATGCATATTGGAGACTACTAAAGAGTCAAGTTTCAATATGGTTCCTCTATAAATAATGGTCAAATGAAGTTTTCAAATCACTTTTACTCGGTGTTATGTTAGTGTTGAACAAAATACTTTTTTTAACTTTATTTGACTTTTATTTAAAATGCTTAACATGGTGAAACTTCAATTTTGAGTCATTCCGAGATTGCGTGCAAAATATTAGTCAATTTGAAATGTTTCTATTTTTTTATGAAAATGGGCAATTTCCAAAGGGATTAACCTATTGCAATGAACCATTTTGACATGAAAATTTATAAATTTTCAAATCGGCTAATATTTTACAAGCATATAGGAGATTGCTTAAAAGGCAAGTTTCATTTTGGTACCTCTATAAATAATGGTCAAATGAAGTTGAAAATCACTTTTACTCGGTGTTATGTTAGTGTTGATCAAAATAGTTTTTTTAACTTCATTTGACTATTATTTAAAATGCTTAACATGGTTAAACATCATGTTTTAGTCATTCCGAACATGCACATCCAAATATTAGTCAATTTGAAATGTTTCAATTTTTTTTTTGAAAATGGTCAATTTCCAAAGGGAAAACCTATGGCAATGAACCATTTTGACATGAAAATTTCCAAATTTTCAAATCGGCTAATATTTTACAAGCATGTCGGAGATCTAACTTAAAAGGCAAGTTTCATTATGGTACCTCTATAAATAATGGTCAAATGAAATTAAAAATCACTTTTACTCGTTGTTATGTTAGTGTTGAACAAAATAGTTTGTTTAACTTCATTTGACTTTTATTGAAAATACTTAACATGGTGAAACTTCAATTTTGAGTCATTTCGAGCATGCCTGCCAAATATTAGTCAATTTGAAATGTTTTTGTTTTTTTATGAAAATGGACAATTTCTAAAGCGAACAACTATGGCAATGAACAATTTTGACATGAAAATTTCAAAATTTTCAAATGGGCTAATATTTTACATCCATGTTGGAGACTACTAAAAAGTAAAGTTTCATTATGATACCTCTATAAATAATGGTCAAATGAAGTTTTCAAATCACTTTTACTCGGTGTTATGTTAGTGTTGAACAAAATAGTTTTTTTAACTTCATTTGACTATTATTTAAAATGGTTAACATGGTGAAACTTCATGTTTTAGTCATTCCGAACATGCCTGCCAAATATTAGTCAATTTTAAATGTTTCATTTTTTGTGTGAAAATGTTCAATTTCCAAAGGGTACACCAATGGCAATGAACCATTTTGACATGAAAATTTCAAAATTTTCAAATCGGCTAATATTTTACATGCATATTGGAGACTACTAAAGAGTCAAGTTTCAATATGGTTCCTCTATAAATAATGGTCAAATGAAGTTTTCAAATCACTTTTACTCGGTGTTATGTTAGTGTTGAACAAAATACTTTTTTTAACTTTATTTGACTTTTATTTAAAATGCTTAACATGGTGAAACTTCAATTTTGAGTCATTCCGAGATTGCGTGCAAAATATTAGTCAATTTGAAATGTTTCTATTTTTTTATGAAAATGGGCAATTTCCAAAGGGATTAACCTATTGCAATGAACCATTTTGACATGAAAATTTATAAATTTTCAAATCGGCTAATATTTTACAAGCATATAGGAGATTGCTTAAAAGGCAAGTTTCATTTTGGTACCTCTATAAATAATGGTCAAATGAAGTTGAAAATCACTTTTACTCGGTGTTATGTTAGTGTTGAACAAAATAGTTTTTTTAACTTCATTTGACTATTATTTAAAATGCTTAACATGGTTAAACATCATGTTTTAGTCATTCCGAACATGCACGCCAAATATCAGTCAATTTGAAATGTTTCAATTTTTTTGTGAAAATGGTCAATTTCCAAAGGGAAAACCTATGGCAATGAACCATTTTGACATGAAAATTTCCAAATTTTCAAATCGGCTAATATTTTACAAGCATGTCGGAGACCTGCTTAAAAGGCAAGTTTCATTATGGTACCTCTATAAATAATGGTCAAATGAAATTAAAAATCACTTTTACTCGTTGTTATGTTAGTGTTGAACAAAATAGTTTGTTTAACTTCATTTGACTTTTATTGAAAATACTTAACATGGTGAAACTTCAATTTTGAGTCATTTCGAGCATGCCGGCCAAATATTAGTCAATTTGAAATGTTTCTGTTTTTTTATGAAAATGGACAATTTCTAAAGCGAACAACTATGGCAATGAAAAATTTTGACATGAAAATTTCAAAATTTTCAAATGGGCTAATATTTTACATCCATGTTGGAGACTGCTAAAAAGTAAAGTTTCATTATGATACCTCTATAAATAATGGTCAAATGAAGTTTTCAAATCACTTTTACTCGGTGTTCTGTTAGTGTTGAACAAAATAGTTTTTTTTAACTTCATTTGACTATTATTTAAAATGGTTAACATGGTGAAACTTCATGTTTTAGTCATTCCGAACATGCCTGCCAAATATTAGTCAATTTGAAATGTTTCATTTTTTGTGTGAAAATGTTCAATTTCCAAAGGGAACACCAATGGCAATGAACCATTTTGACATGAAAATTTCAAAATTTTCAAATCGGCTAATATTTTACATGCATATTGGAGACTACTAAAGAGTCAAGTTTCATTATGGTTCCTCTATAAATAATGGTCAAATGAAGTTTTCAAATCACTTTTACTCGGTGTTATGTTAGTGTTGAACAAAATAGTTTTTTTAACTTTATTTGACTTTTATTTAAAATGCTTAACATGGTGAAACTTCAATTTTGAGTCATTCCGAGATTGCGTGCAAAATATTAGTCAATTTGAAATGTTTCTATTTTTTTATGAAAATGGCCAATTTCCAAAGGGAACACCTATGGCAATGAACCATTTTGACATGAAAATTTCCAAATTTTGAAAACGGCTAATATTTTACAAGAATGTAGGAGACTGCTTAAAAGGCAAGTTTCATTATGGTACCTCGATAAATAATGGTCAAATGAAATTGAAAATCACTTTTACTCGGTGTTATGTTAGTGTTGAACAAAATAGTTTTTTTAAATTCATTTGACTATTATTTAAAATGCTTAACATGGTGAAACTTCATGTTTTAGTCATTCCGAACATGCACGCCAAATATTACTCAATTTGAAATGTTTCAATGTTTTTGTGAAAATGGTCAATTTCCAAAGGGAACACCTATGGCAATGAACCATTTTGACATGAAAATTTCCAAATTTTCAAATCGGCTAATATTTTACAAGCATGTCGGAGACGCTTAAAAGGCAAGTTTCATTATGGTACCTCTATAAATAATGGTCAAATGAAATTAAAAATCACTTTTACTCGTTGTTATGTTAGTGTTGAACAAAATAGTTTGTTTAACTTCATTTGACTTTTATTTAAAATACTTAACATGGTGAAACTTCAATTTTGAGTCATTTCGAGCATGCACTGCCAAATATTAGTCAATTTGAAATGTTTCTATATTTTTATGAAAATGGACAATTTCCAAAGCGAACACCTATGGCAATGAACAATTTTGACATGAAAATTTCAAAATTTTCAAATGGGCTAATATTTTACATCCATGTTGGAGACTACTAAAAAGTAAAGTTTCATTATGATACCTCTATAAATAATGGTCAAATGAAGTTGAAAATCACTTTTACTCGGTGTTATGTAAGTGTTGAACAAAATAGTTTTTTTAACTTCATTTGACTATTATTTAAAATGGTTAACATGGTGAAACTTCATGTATTAGTCATTCCGAACATGCACAAATATTAGTCAATTTGAAATGTTTCATTTTTTGTGTGAAAATGTTCAATTTCCAAAGGGAACACCAATGGCAATGAACCATTTTGACATGAAAATTTCAAAATTTTCAAATCGGCTAATATTTTACATGCATATTGGAGACTACTAAAGAGTCAAGTTTCATTATGGTTCCTCTATAAATAATGGTCAAATGAAGTTTTCAAATCACTTTTACTCGGTGTTATGTTAGTGTTGAACAAAATAGTTTTTTTAACTTTATTTGACTTTTATTTAAAATGCTTAACATGGTGAAACTTCAATTTTGAGTCATTCGAGATTGCGTGCAAAATATTAGTCAATTTGAAATGTTTCTATTTTTTTATGAAAATGGCCAATTTCCAAAGGGAACACCTATGGCAATGAACCATTTTGACATGAAAATTTCCAAATTTTCAAAACGGCTAATATTTTACAAGCATGTAGGAGACTGCTTAAAAGGCAAGTTTCATTATGGTACCTCGATAAATAATGGTCAAATGAAATTGAAAATCACTTTTACTCGGTGTTATGTTAGTGTTGAACAAAATAGTTTTTTTAAATTCATTTGACTATTATTTAAAATGCTTAACATGGTGAAACTTCATGTTTTAGTCATTCCGAACATGCCTGCCAAATATTACTCAATTTGAAATGTTTCAATGTTTTTGTGAAAATGGTCAATTTCCAAAGGGAACACCTATGGCAACGAACCATTTTGACATGAAAATTTCCAAATTTTCAAATCGGCTAATATTTTACAAGCATGTCGGAGATCGCTTAAAAGGCAAGTTTCATTATGGTACCTCTATAAATAATGGTCAAATGAAATTAAAAATCACTTTTACTCGTTGTTATGTTAGTGTTGAACAAAATAGTTTGTTTAACTTCATTTGACTTTTATTTAAAATACTTAACATGGTGAAACTTCAATTTTGAGTCATTTCGAGCATGCTCGCCAAATATTAGTCAATTTGAAATGTTTCTATATTTTTATGAAAATGGACAATTTCCAAAGCGAACACCTATGGCAATGAACAATTTTGACATGAAAATTTCAAAATTTTCAAATGGGCTAATATTTTACATCCATGTTGGAGACTACTAAAAAGTAAAGTTTCATTATGATACCTCTATAAATAATGGTCAAATGAAATTGAAAATCACTTTTACTCGGTGTTATGTTAGTGTTGAACAAAATAGTTTTTTTAAATTCATTTGACTATTATTTAAAATGCTTAACATGGTGAAACTTCATGTTTTAGTCATTCCGAACATGCACCGCCAAATATTACTCAATTTGAAATGTTTCAATGTTTTTGTGAAAATGGTCAATTTCCAAAGGGAACACCTATGGCAACGAACCATTTTGACATGAAAATTTCCAAATTTTCAAATCGGCTAATATTTTACAAGCATGTCGGAGACTGCTTAAAAGGCAAGTTTCATTATGGTACCTCTATAAATAATGGTCAAATGAAATTAAAAATCACTTTTACTCGTTGTTATGTTAGTGTTGAACAAAATAGTTTGTTTAACTTCATTTGACTTTTATTTAAAATACTTAACATGGTGAAACTTCAATTTTGAGTCATTTCGAGCATGCACATGCCAAATATTAGTCAATTTGAAATGTTTCTATATTTTTATGAAAATGGACAATTTCCAAAGCGAACACCTATGGCAATGAACAATTTTGACATGAAAATTTCAAAATTTTCAAATGGGCTAATATTTTACATCCATGTTGGAGACTACTAAAAAGTAAAGTTTCGTTATGATACCTCTATAAATAATGGTCAAATGAAGTTGAAAATCACTTTTACTCGGTGTTATGTTAGTGTTGAACAAAATAGTTTTTTTAACTTCATTTGACTATTATTTAAAATGCTTAACATGGTGAAACTTCATGTTTTAGTCATTCCGAACATGCACGCCAAATATTAGTCAATTTGAAATGTTTCAATTTTTTTGTGAAAATGGTCAATTTCCAAAGGGAACACCTATGGCAATGAACCATTTTGACATGAAAATTTCCAAATTTTCAAATCGGCTAATATTTTACAAGCATGTCGGAGATCTGCTTAAAAGGCAAGTTTCATTATGGTACCTCTATAAATAATGGTCAAATGAAATTAAAAATCACTTTTACTCGTTGTTATGTTAGTGTTGAACAAAATAGTTTGTTTAACTTCATTTGACTTTTATTTAAAATACTTAACATGGTGAAACTTCAATTTTGAGTCATTTCGAGCATGCTCGCCAAATATTAGTCAATTTGAAATGTTTCTATTTTTTTATGAAAATGGACAATTTCCAAAGCGAACACCTATGGCAATGAACAATTTTGACATGAAAATTTCAAAATTTTCAAATGGGCTAATATTTTACATCCATGTTGGAGACTACTAAAAAGTAAAGTTTCATTATGATACCTCTATAAATAATGGTCAAATGAAGTTTTCAAATACCTTTTACTCGGTGTTATGTTAGTGTTGAACAAAATAGTTTTTTTTTTAACTTTATTTGAATTTATTTAAAATGCTTAACATGGTGAAACTTCAATTTTGAGTCATTCCGAAGATGCGTGCCAAATATTAGTCAATTTGAAATGTTTCTATTTTTTTATGAAAATAGGCAATTTCCAAAGGGATTAACCTATTGCAACGAACCATTTTGACATGAAAATTTATAAATTTTCAAATCGTCTAATATTTTACAAGCATGTCGGAGACTCGCTTAAAAGGCAAGTTTCATTATGGTACCTCTATAAATAATGGTCAAATGAAATTAAAAATCACTTTTACTCGTTGTTATGTTAGTGTTGAACAAAATAGTTTGTTTAACTTCATTTGACTTTTATTTAAAATACTTAACATGGTGAAACTTCAATTTTGAGTCATTTCGAGCATGCTTGCCAAATATTAGTCAATTTGAAATGTTTCTATATTTTTATGAAAATGGACAATTTCCAAAGCGAACACCTATGGCAATGAACAATTTTGACATGAAAATTTCAAAATTTTCAAATGGGCTAATATTTTACATCCATGTTGGAGACTACTAAAAAGTAAAGTTTCATTATGATACCTCTATAAATAATGGTCAAATGAAATTGAAAATCACTTTTACTCGGTGTTATGTTAGTGTTGAACAAAATAGTTTTTTTAAATTCATTTGACTATTATTTAAAATGCTTAACATGGTGAAACTTCATGTTTTAGTCATTCCGAACATGCACCGCCAAATATTACTCAATTTGAAATGTTTCAATGTTTTTGTGAAAATGGTCAATTTCCAAAGGGAACACCTATGGCAATGAACCATTTTGACATGAAAATTTCCAAATTTTCAAATCGGCTAATATTTTACAAGCATGTCGGAGACTGCTTAAAAGGCAAGTTTCATTATGGTACCTCTATAAATAATGGTCAAATGAAATTAAAAATCACTTTTACTCGTTGTTATGTTAGTGTTGAACAAAATAGTTTGTTTAACTTCATTTGACTTTTATTTAAAATACTTAACATGGTGAAACTTCAATTTTGAGTCATTTCGAGCATGCCCGCCAAATATTAGTCAATTTGAAATGTTTCTATATTTTTATGAAAATGGACAATTTCCAAAGCGAACACCTATGGCAATGAACAATTTTGACATGAAAATTTCAAAATTTTCAAATGGGCTAATATTTTACATCCATGTTGGAGACTACTAAAAAGTAAAGTTTCATTATGATACCTCTATAAATAATGGTCAAATGAAGTTGAAAATCACTTTTACTCGGTGTTATGTAAGTGTTGAACAAAATAGTTTTTTTAACTTCATTTGACTATTATTTAAAATGGTTAACATGGTGAAACTTCATGTATTAGTCATTCCGAACATGCCTGCCAAATATTAGTCAATTTGAAATGTTTCATTTTTTGTGTGAAAATGTTCAATTTCCAAAGGGAACACCAATGGCAATGAACCATTTTGACATGAAAATTTCAAAATTTTCAAATCGGCTAATATTTTACATGCATATTGGAGACTACTAAAGAGTCAAGTTTCATTATGGTTCCTCTATAAATAATGGTCAAATGAAGTTTTCAAATCACTTTTACTCGGTGTTATGTTAGTGTTGAACAAAATAGTTTTTTTAACTTTATTTGACTTTTATTTAAAATGCTTAACATGGTGAAACTTCAATTTTGAGTCATTCCGAGATTGCGTGCAAAATATTAGTCAATTTGAAATGTTTCTATTTTTTTATGAAAATGGCCAATTTCCAAAGGGAACACCTATGGCAATGAACCATTTTGACATGAAAATTTCCAAATTTTCAAAACGGCTAATATTTTACAAGCATGTAGGAGACGCTTAAAAAGGCAAGTTTCATTATGGTACCTCGATAAATAATGGTCAAATGAAATTGAAAATCACTTTTACTCGGTGTTATGTTAGTGTTGAACAAAATAGTTTTTTTAAATTCATTTGACTATTATTTAAAATGCTTAACATGGTGAAACTTCATGTTTTAGTCATTCCGAACATGCACGCCAAATATTACTCAATTTGAAATGTTTCAATGTTTTTGTGAAAATGGTCAATTTCCAAAGGGAACACCTATGGCAACGAACCATTTTGACATGAAAATTTCCAAATTTTCAAATCGGCTAATATTTTACAAGCATGTCGGAGATCGCTTAAAAGGCAAGTTTCATTATGGTACCTCTATAAATAATGGTCAAATGAAATTAAAAATCACTTTTACTCGTTGTTATGTTAGTGTTGAACAAAATAGTTTGTTTAACTTCATTTGACTTTTATTTAAAATACTTAACATGGTGAAACTTCAATTTTGAGTCATTTCGAGCATGCCTGCCAAATATTAGTCAATTTGAAATGTTTCTATATTTTTATGAAAATGGACAATTTCCAAAGCGAACACCTATGGCAATGAACAATTTTGACATGAAAATTTCAAAATTTTCAAATGGGCTAATATTTTACATCCATGTTGGAGACTACTAAAAAGTAAAGTTTCATTATGATACCTCTATAAATAATGGTCAAATGAAATTGAAAATCACTTTTACTCGGTGTTATGTTAGTGTTGAACAAAATAGTTTTTTTAAATTCATTTGACTATTATTTAAAATGCTTAACATGGTGAAACTTCATGTTTTAGTCATTCCGAACATGCACATGCCAAATATTACTCAATTTGAAATGTTTCAATGTTTTTGTGAAAATGGTCAATTTCCAAAGGGAACACCTATGGCAACGAACCATTTTGACATGAAAATTTCCAAATTTTCAAATCGGCTAATATTTTACAAGCATGTCGGAGGCTGGCTTAAAAGGCAAGTTTCATTATGGTACCTCTATAAATAATGGTCAAATGAAATTAAAAATCACTTTTACTCGTTGTTATGTTAGTGTTGAACAAAATAGTTTGTTTAACTTCATTTGACTTTTATTTAAAATACTTAACATGGTGAAACTTCAATTTTGAGTCATTTCGAGCATGCCCGCCAAATATTAGTCAATTTGAAATGTTTCTATATTTTTATGAAAATGGACAATTTCCAAAGCGAACACCTATGGCAATGAACAATTTTGACATGAAAATTTCAAAATTTTCAAATGGGCTAATATTTTACATCCATGTTGGAGACTACTAAAAAGTAAAGTTTCGTTATGATACCTCTATAAATAATGATCAAATGAAGTTGAAAATCACTTTTACTCGGTGTTATGTTAGTGTTGAACAAAATAGTTTTTTTTAACTTCATTTGACTATTATTTAAAATGCTTAACATGGTGAAACTTCATGTTTTAGTCATTCCGAACATGCTCGCCAAATATTAGTCAATTTGAAATGTTTCAATTTTTTTGTGAAAATGGTCAATTTCCAAAGGGAACACCTATGGCAATGAACCATTTTGACATGAAAATTTCCAAATTTTCAAATCGGCTAATATTTTACAAGCATGTCGGAGACTGCTTAAAAGGCAAGTTTCATTATGGTACCTCTATAAATAATGGTCAAATGAAATTAAAAATCACTTTTACTCGTTGTTATGTTAGTGTTGAACAAAATAGTTTGTTTAACTTCATTTGACTTTTATTTAAAATACTTAACATGGTGAAACTTCAATTTTGAGTCATTTCGAGCATGCTCACGCCAAATATTAGTCAATTTGAAATGTTTCTATTTTTTTATGAAAATGGACAATTTCCAAAGCGAACACCTATGGCAATGAACAATTTTGACATGAAAATTTCAAAATTTTCAAATGGGCTAATATTTTACATCCATGTTGGAGACTACTAAAAAGTAAAGTTTCATTATGATACCTCTATAAATAATGGTCAAATGAAGTTTTCAAATACCTTTTACTCGGTGTTATGTTAGTGTTGAACAAAATAGTTTTTTTTAACTTTATTTGAATTTATTTAAAATGCTTAACATGGTGAAACTTCAATTTTGAGTCATTCCGAGATTGCGTGCCAAATATTAGTCAATTTGAAATGTTTCTATTTTTTTATGAAAATAGGCAATTTCCAAAGGGATTAACCTATTGCAACGAACCATTTTGACATGAAAATTTATAAATTTTCAAATCGTCTAATATTTTACAAGCATGTCGGAGACTGCTTAAAAGGCAAGTTTCATTATGGTACCTCTATAAATAATGGTCAAATGAAATTAAAAATCACTTTTACTCGTTGTTATGTTAGTGTTGAACAAAATAGTTTGTTTAACTTCATTTGACTTTTATTTAAAATACTTAACATGGTGAAACTTCAATTTTGAGTCATTTCGAGCATGCACTGCCAAATATTAGTCAATTTGAAATGTTTCTATATTTTTATGAAAATGGACAATTTCCAAAGCGAACACCTATGGCAATGAACAATTTTGACATGAAAATTTCAAAATTTTCAAATGGGCTAATATTTTACATCCATGTTGGAGACTACTAAAAAGTAAAGTTTCATTATGATACCTCTATAAATAATGGTCAAATGAAATTGAAAATCACTTTTACTCGGTGTTATGTTAGTGTTGAACAAAATAGTTTTTTTAAATTCATTTGACTATTATTTAAAATGCTTAACATGGTGAAACTTCATGTTTTAGTCATTCCGAACATGCACACTGCCAAATATTACTCAATTTGAAATGTTTCAATGTTTTTGTGAAAATGGTCAATTTCCAAAGGGAACACCTATGGCAACGAACCATTTTGACATGAAAATTTCCAAATTTTCAAATCGGCTTATATTTTACAAGCATGTCGGAGATCGCTTAAAAGGCAAGTTTCATTATGGTACCTCTATAAATAATGGTCAAATGAAATTAAAAATCACTTTTACTCGTTGTTATGTTAGTGTTGAACAAAATAGTTTGTTTAACTTCATTTGACTTTTATTTAAAATACTTAACATGGTGAAACTTCAATTTTGAGTCATTTCGAGCATGCACCGCCAAATATTAGTCAATTTGAAATGTTTCTATATTTTTATGAAAATGGACAATTTCCAAAGCGAACACCTATGGCAATGAACAATTTTGACATGAAAATTTCAAAATTTTCAAATGGGCTAATATTTTACATCCATGTTGGAGACTACTAAAAAGTAAAGTTTCATTATGATACCTCTATAAATAATGGTCAAATGAAATTGAAAATCACTTTTACTCGGTGTTATGTTAGTGTTGAACAAAATAGTTTTTTTAAATTCATTTGACTATTATTTAAAATGCTTAACATGGTGAAACTTCATGTTTTAGTCATTCCGAACATGCACATCAAAATATTACTCAATTTGAAATGTTTCAATGTTTTTGTGAAAATGGTCAATTTCCAAAGGGAACACCTATGGCAATGAACCATTTTGACATGAAAATTTCCAAATTTTCAAATCGGCTAATATTTTACAAGCATGTCGGAGACTCGCTTAAAAGGCAAGTTTCATTATGGTACCTCTATAAATAATGGTCAAATGAAATTAAAAATCACTTTTACTCGTTGTTATGTTAGTGTTGAACAAAATAGTTTGTTTAACTTCATTTGACTTTTATTTAAAATACTTAACATGGTGAAACTTCAATTTTGAGTCATTTCGAGCATGCCTGCCAAATATTAGTCAATTTGAAATGTTTCTATTTTTTTATGAAAATGGACAATTTCCAAAGCGAACACCTATGGCAATGAACAATTTTGACATGAAAATTTCAAAATTTTCAAATGGGCTAATATTTTACATCCATGTTGGAGACTACTAAAAAGTAAAGTTTCATTATGATACCTCTATAAATAATGGTCAAATGAAGTTTTCAAATAACTTTTACTCGGTGTTATGTTAGTGTTGAACAAAATAGTTTTTTTTAACTTTATTTGACTTTTATTTAAAATGCTTAACATGGTGAAACTTCAATTTTGAGTCATTCCGAGATTGCGTGCCAAATATTAGTCAATTTGAAATGTTTCTATTTTTTTATGAAAATGGGCAATTTCCAAAGGGATTAACCTATTGCAATGAACCATTTTGACATGAAAATTTATAAATTTTCAAATCGGCTAATATTTTACAAGCATATAGGAGACTGCTTAAAAGGCAAGTTTCATTATGGTACCTCTATAAATAATGGTCAAATGAAACTAAAAATCACTTTTACTCGTTGTTATGTTAGTGTTGAACAAAATAGTTTGTTTAACTTCATTTGACTTTTATTTAAAATACTTAACTTGGTGAAACTTCAATTTTGAGTCATTTCGAGCATGCCTGCCAAATATTAGTCAATTTGAAATGTTTCTATTTTTTTATGAAAATGGACAATTTCCAAAGCGAACACCTATGGCAATGAACAACTTTGACATGAAAATTTCAAAATTTTCAAATGGGCTAATATTTTACATCCATGTTGGAGACTACTAAAAAGTAAAGTTTCATTATGATACCTCTATAAATAATGGTCAAATGAAGTTTTCAAATCACTTTTACTCGGTGTTATGTTAGTGTTGAACAAAATAGTTTTTTTTAACTTTATTTGAATTTATTTAAAATGCTTAACATGGTGAAACTTCAATTTTGAGTCATTCCGAAAATGCGTGCCAAATATTAGTCAATTTGAAATGTTTCTATTTTTTTATGAAAATAGGTCAATTTCCAAAGGGATTAACCTATTGCAACGAACCATTTTGACATGAAAATTTATAAATTTTCAAATCGGCTAATATTTTACAAGCATATAGGAGACTGCTAAAAGGCAAGTTTCATTATGGTACCTCTATAAATAATGGTCAAATGAAGTTGAAAATCACTTTTACTCGGTGTTATGTTAGTGTTGAACAAAATAGTTTTTTTAACTTCATTTGACTATTATTTAAAATGCTTAACATGGTGAAACTTCAAGTTTTAGTCATTCCGAACATTGCGTGCCAAATATTAGTCAATTTGAAATGTTTCAATTTTTTTGTGAAAATGGTCAATTTCCAAAGGGATTAACCTATGGCAATGAACCATTTTGACATGAAAATTTCTAAATTTTCAAATCGGCTAATATTTTACAAGCATATAGGAGACTGCTTAAAAGGCAAGTTTCATTATGGTACCTCTATAAATAATGGTCAAATGAAGTTGAAAATCACTTTTACTCGTTGTTATGTTAGTGTTGAACAAAATAGTTTTTTTAACTTCATTTGACTTTTATTTAAAATGCTTAACATGTTGAAACATCAAGTTTTAGTCATTCCGAACATGCCTTCCAAATATTAGTCAATTTGAAATGTTTCAATTTTTTTGTGAAAATGGCCAATTTCCAAAGGGATTACACCTATGGCAATGAACCATTTTGACATGAAAATTTCTAAATTTTCAAATCGGCTAATATTTTACAAGCATATAGGAGACTCGCTTAAAAGGCAAGTTTCATTATGGTACCTCTATAAATAATGGTCAAATGAAATTGAAAATCACTTTTACTCGTTGTTATGTTAGTGTTGAACAAAATAGTTTGTTTAACTTCATTTGACTATTATTTAAAATGCTTAACATGGTGAAACTTCATGTTTTGAGTCATTTCGAACATGCACTCGCCAAATATTAGTCAATTTGAAATGTTTCAATTTTTTTTTGAAAATGGCCAATTTCCAAAGGGAACACCTATGGCAATGAACAATTTTGACATGAAAATTTCAAAATTTTCCAATGGGCTAATATTTTACATCCATGTTGGAGACTAGTAAAAAGTCAAGTTTTATTATGATACCTCTATAAATAATGGTCAAATGAAGTTTTCAAATCACTTTTACTCGGTGTTATGTTAGTGTTGAACAAAATAGTTTTTTTAACTTCATTTGACTATTATTTAAAATGGTTAACATGGTGAAACTTAATGTTTTAGTCATTCCGAACATGCACACTGCCAAATATTAGTCAATTTGAAATGTTTCATTTTTTGTGTGAAAATGTTCAATTTCCAAAGGGAACACCAATGGCAATGAACCATTTTGACATGAAAATTTCAATATTTTCAAATCGGCTAATATTTTACTTGCATATGGGAGACTACTAAAGAGTCAAGTTTCATTATGCTACCTCTATAAATAATGGTCAAGTGAAGTTTTCAAATCACTTTTACTCGGTGTTATGTTAGTGTTGAACAAAATAGTTTTTTTAACTTCATTTGACTATTATTTAAAATGGTTAACATGGTGAAACTTCAATTTTGAGTCATTCCGAGATTGCGTGAAAAATATTAGTCAATTTGAAATGTTTCTATTTTTTTATGAAAATGGGCAATTTCCAAAGGGATTAACCTATTGCAATGAACTATTTTGACATGAAAATTTATAAATTTTCAAATCGGCTAATATTTTACAAGCATATAGGAGACTGCTTAAAAGGCAAGTTTCATTATGGTACCTCTATAAATAATGGTCAAATGAAGTTGAAAATCACTTTTACTCGGTGTTATGTTAGTGTTGAACAAAATAGTTTTTTTAACTTCATTTGACTATTATTTAAAATGCTTAACATGGTGAAACTTCATGTTTTAGTCATTCCGAACATGCACTCGCCAAATATTAGTCAATTTGAAATGTTTCATTTTTTGTGTGAAAATGTTCAATTTCCAAAGGGAACACCAATGGCAATGAACCATTTTGACATGAAAATTTCAAAATTTTCAAATCGGCTAATATTTTACTTGCATATTGGAGACTACTAAAGAGTCAAGTTTCATTATGCTACCTCTATAAATAATGGTCAAATGAAGTTTTCAAATCACTTTTACTCGGTGTTATGTTAGTGTTGAACAAAATAGTTTTTTTAACTTCATTTGACTATTATTTAAAATGCTTAACATGGTGAAACTTCAATTTTGAGTCATTCCGAGATTGCGTGCAAAATATTAGTCAATTTGAAATGTTTCTATTTTTTTATGAAAATGGGCAATTTCCAAAGGGATTAACCTATTGCAATGAACCATTTTGACATGAAAATTTATAAATTTTCAAATCGGCTAATATTTTACAAGCATATAGGAGACTGCTTAAAAGGCAAGTTTCATTATGGTACCTCTATAAATAATGGTCAAATGAAGTTGAAAATCACTTTTACTCGGTGTTATGTTAGTGTTGAACAAAATAGTTTTTTTAACTTCATTTGACTATTATTTAAAATGCTTAACATGGTGAAACTTCATGTTTTAGTCATTCCGAACATGCCTGCCAAATATTAGCCAATTTGAAATGTTTCAATTTTTTTTTGAAAATGGCCAATTTCCAAAGGGAACATCTATGGCAATGAACCATTTTGACATGAAAATTTCAAAATTTTCAAAACGGCTAATATTTTACAAGCATGTAGGAGACTGCTTAAAAGGCAAGTTTCATTATGGTACCTCTATAAATAATGGTCAAATGAAATTAAAAATCACTTTTACTCGTTGTTATGTTAGTGTTGAACAAAATAGTTTGTTTAACTTCATTTGACTTTTATTTAAAATACTTAACATGGTGAAACTTCAATTTTGAGTCATTTCGAGCATGCACCGCCAAATATTAGTCAATTTGAAATGTTTCTTTTTTTTATGAAAATGGACAATTTCTAAAGCGAACAACTATGGCAATGAACAATTTTGACATGAAAATTTCAAAATTTTCAAATGGGCTAATATTTTACATCCATGTTGGAGACTACTAAAAGTCAAGTTTCATTATGATACCTCTATAAATAATGGTCAAATGAAGTTTTCAAATCACTTTTACTCGGTGTTATGTTAGTGTTGAACAAAATAGTTTTTTTAACTTCATTTGACTATTATTTAAAATGGTTAACATGGTGAAACTTAATGTTTTAGTCATTCCGAACATGCACATAAATATTAGTCAATTTGAAATGTTTCATTTTTTGTGTGAAAATGTTCAATTTCCAAAGGGAACACCAATGGCAATGAACCATTTTGACATGAAAATTTCAATATTTTCAAATCGGCTAATATTTTACTTGCATATGGGAGACTACTAAAGAGTCAAGTTTCATTATGCTACCTCTATAAATAATGGTCAAGTGAAGTTTTCAAATCACTTTTACTCGGTGTTATGTTAGTGTTGAACAAAATAGTTTTTTTAACTTCATTTGACTATTATTTAAAATGGTTAACATGGTGAAACTTCAATTTTGAGTCATTCCGAGATTGCGTGAAAAATATTAGTCAATTTGAAATGTTTCTATTTTTTTATGAAAATGGGCAATTTCCAAAGGGATTAACCTATTGCAATGAACTATTTTGACATGAAAATTTATAAATTTTCAAATCGGCTAATATTTTACAAGCATATAGGAGACTGCTTAAAAGGCAAGTTTCATTATGGTACCTCTATAAATAATGGTCAAATGAAGTTGAAAATCACTTTTACTCGGTGTTATGTTAGTGTTGAACAAAATAGTTTTTTTAACTTCATTTGACTATTATTTAAAATGCTTAACATGGTGAAACTTCATGTTTTAGTCATTCCGAACATGCCTCGCCAAATATTAGTCAATTTGAAATGTTTCATTTTTTGTGTGAAAATGTTCAATTTCCAAAGGGAACACCAATGGCAATGAACCATTTTGACATGAAAATTTCAAAATTTTCAAATCGGCTAATATTTTACTTGCATATTGGAGACTACTAAAGAGTCAAGTTTCATTATGCTACCTCTATAAATAATGGTCAAATGAAGTTTTCAAATCACTTTTACTCGGTGTTATGTTAGTGTTGAACAAAATAGTTTTTTTAACTTCATTTGACTATTATTTAAAATGCTTAACATGGTGAAACTTCAATTTTGAGTCATTCCGAGATTGCGTGCAAAATATTAGTCAATTTGAAATGTTTCTATTTTTTTATGAAAATGGGCAATTTCCAAAGGGATTAACCTATTGCAATGAACCATTTTGACATGAAAATTTATAAATTTTCAAATCGGCTAATATTTTACAAGCATATAGGAGACTGCTTAAAAGGCAAGTTTCATTATGGTACCTCTATAAATAATGGTCAAATGAAGTTGAAAATCACTTTTACTCGGTGTTATGTTAGTGTTGAACAAAATAGTTTTTTTAACTTCATTTGACTATTATTTAAAATGCTTAACATGGTGAAACTTCATGTTTTAGTCATTCCGAACATGCCTCGCCAAATATTAGCCAATTTGAAATGTTTCAATTTTTTTTTGAAAATGGCCAATTTCCAAAGGGAACATCTATGGCAATGAACCATTTTGACATGAAAATTTCAAAATTTTCAAAACGGCTAATATTTTACAAGCATGTAGGAGATCTGCTTAAAAGGCAAGTTTCATTATGGTACCTCTATAAATAATGGTCAAATGAAATTAAAAATCACTTTTACTCGTTGTTATGTTAGTGTTGAACAAAATAGTTTGTTTAACTTCATTTGACTTTTATTTAAAATACTTAACATGGTGAAACTTCAATTTTGAGTCATTTCGAGCATGCCTGCCAAATATTAGTCAATTTGAAATGTTTCTGTTTTTTTATGAAAATGGACAATTTCTAAAGCGAACAACTATGGCAATGAACAATTTTGACATGAAAATTTCAAAATTTTCAAATGGGCTAATATTTTACATCCATGTTGGAGACTACTAAAAGTCAAGTTTCATTATGATACCTCTATAAATAATGGTCAAATGAAGTTTTCAAATCACTTTTACTCGGTGTTATGTTAGTGTTGAACAAAATAGTTTTTTTAACTTCATTTGACTATTATTTAAAATGGTTAACATGGTGAAACTTAATGTTTTAGTCATTCCGAACATGCTCAAATATTAGTCAATTTGAAATGTTTCATTTTTTGTGTGAAAATGTTCAATTTCCAAAGGGAACACCAATGGCAATGAACCATTTTGACATGAAAATTTCAATATTTTCAAATCGGCTAATATTTTACTTGCATATGGGAGACTACTAAAGAGTCAAGTTTCATTATGCTACCTCTATAAATAATGGTCAAGTGAAGTTTTCAAATCACTTTTACTCGGTGTTATGTTAGTGTTGAACAAAATAGTTTTTTTAACTTCATTTGACTATTATTTAAAATGGTTAACATGGTGAAACTTCAATTTTGAGTCATTCCGAGATTGCGTGCCAAATATTAGTCAATTTGAAATGTTTCTATTTTTTTATGAAAATAGGCAATTTCCAAAGGGATTAACCTATTGCAACGAACCATTTTGACATGAAAATTTATAAATTTTCAAATCGGCTAATATTTTACAAGCATATAGGAGACTGCTTAAAAGGCAAGTTTCATTATGGTACCTCTATAAATAATGGTCAAATGAAATTGAAAATCACTTTTACTCGGTGTTATGTTAGTGTTGAACAAAATAGTTTTTTTAAATTCATTTGACTATTATTTAAAATGCTTAACATGGTGAAACTTCATGTTTTAGTCATTCCGAACATGCTACCAAATATTACTCAATTTGAAATGTTTCAATGTTTTTGTGAAAATGGTCAATTTCCAAAGGGAACACCTATGGCAACGAACCATTTTGACATGAAAATTTCCAAATTTTCAAATCGGCTAATATTTTACAAGCATGTCGGAGACTACTAAAAGGCAAGTTTCATTATGGTACCTCTATAAATAATGGTCAAATGAAATTAAAAATCACTTTTACTCGTTGTTATGTTAGTGTTGAACAAAATAGTTTGTTTAACTTCATTTGACTTTTATTTAAAATACTTAACATGGTGAAACTTCAATTTTGAGTCATTTCGAGCATGCATGCAAAATATTAGTCAATTTGAAATGTTTCTATATTTTTATGAAAATGGACAATTTCCAAAGCGAACACCTATGGCAATGAACAATTTTGACATGAAAATTTCAAAATTTTCCAATGGGCTAATATTTTACATCCATGTTGGAGACTAGTAAAAAGTCAAGTTTTATTATGATACCTCTATAAATAATGGTCAAATGAAGTTTTCAAATCACTTTTACTCGGTGTTATGTTAGTGTTGAACAAAATAGTTTTTTTAACTTCATTTGACTATTATTTAAAATGGTTAACATGGTGAAACTTAATGTTTTAGTCATTCCGAACATGCACTGAAATATTAGTCAATTTGAAATGTTTCATTTTTTGTGTGAAAATGTTCAATTTCCAAAGGGAACACCAATGGCAATGAACCATTTTGACATGAAAATTTCAATATTTTCAAATCGGCTAATATTTTACTTGCATATGGGAGACTACTAAAAGTCAAGTTTCATTATGCTACCTCTATAAATAATGGTCAAGTGAAGTTTTCAAATCACTTTTACTCGGTGTTATGTTAGTGTTGAACAAAATAGTTTTTTTAACTTCATTTGACTATTATTTAAAATGGTTAACATGGTGAAACTTCAATTTTGAGTCATTCCGAGATTGCGTGAAAAATATTAGTCAATTTGAAATGTTTCTATTTTTTTATGAAAATGGGCAATTTCCAAAGGGATTAACCTATTGCAATGAACTATTTTGACATGAAAATTTATAAATTTTCAAATCGGCTAATATTTTACAAGCATATAGGAGACTGCTTAAAAGGCAAGTTTCATTATGGTACCTCTATAAATAATGGTCAAATGAAGTTGAAAATCACTTTTACTCGGTGTTATGTTAGTGTTGAACAAAATAGTTTTTTTAACTTCATTTGACTATTATTTAAAATGCTTAACATGGTGAAACTTCATGTTTTAGTCATTCCGAACATGCACACCAAATATTAGTCAATTTGAAATGTTTCATTTTTTGTGTGAAAATGTTCAATTTCCAAAGGGAACACCAATGGCAATGAACCATTTTGACATGAAAATTTCAAAATTTTCAAATCGGCTAATATTTTACTTGCATATTGGAGACTACTAAAGAGTCAAGTTTCATTATGCTACCTCTATAAATAATGGTCAAATGAAGTTTTCAAATCACTTTTACTCGGTGTTATGTTAGTGTTGAACAAAATAGTTTTTTTAACTTCATTTGACTATTATTTAAAATGCTTAACATGGTGAAACTTCAATTTTGAGTCATTCCGAGATTGCGTGCAAAATATTAGTCAATTTGAAATGTTTCTATTTTTTTATGAAAATGGGCAATTTCCAAAGGGATTAACCTATTGCAATGAACCATTTTGACATGAAAATTTATAAATTTTCAAATCGGCTAATATTTTACAAGCATATAGGAGACTGCTTAAAAGGCAAGTTTCATTATGGTACCTCTATAAATAATGGTCAAATGAAGTTGAAAATCACTTTTACTCGGTGTTATGTTAGTGTTGAACAAAATAGTTTTTTTAACTTCATTTGACTATTATTTAAAATGCTTAACATGGTGAAACTTCATGTTTTAGTCATTCCGAACATGCACCGCCAAATATTAGCCAATTTGAAATGTTTCAATTTTTTTTTGAAAATGGCCAATTTCCAAAGGGAACATCTATGGCAATGAACCATTTTGACATGAAAATTTCAAAATTTTCAAAACGGCTAATATTTTACAAGCATGTAGGAGACTGCTTAAAAGGCAAGTTTCATTATGGTACCTCTATAAATAATGGTCAAATGAAATTAAAAATCACTTTTACTCGTTGTTATGTTAGTGTTGAACAAAATAGTTTGTTTAACTTCATTTGACTTTTATTTAAAATACTTAACATGGTGAAACTTCAATTTTGAGTCATTTCGAGCATGCACACGCCAAATATTAGTCAATTTGAAATGTTTCTGTTTTTTTATGAAAATGGACAATTTCTAAAGCGAACAACTATGGCAATGAACAATTTTGACATGAAAATTTCAAAATTTTCAAATGGGCTAATATTTTACATCCATGTTGGAGACTACTAAAAGTCAAGTTTCATTATGATACCTCTATAAATAATGGTCAAATGAAGTTTTCAAATCACTTTTACTCGGAGTTATGTTAGTGTTGAACAAAATAGTTTTTTTAACTTCATTTGACTATTATTTAAAATGGTTAACATGGTGAAACTTAATGTTTTAGTCATTCCGAACATGCACATAAATATTAGTCAATTTGAAATGTTTCATTTTTTGTGTGAAAATGTTCAATTTCCAAAGGGAACACCAATGGCAATGAACCATTTTGACATGAAAATTTCAATATTTTCAAATCGGCTAATATTTTACTTGCATATGGGAGACTACTAAAGAGTCAAGTTTCATTATGCTACCTCTATAAATAATGGTCAAGTGAAGTTTTCAAATCACTTTTACTCGGTGTTATGTTAGTGTTGAACAAAATAGTTTTTTTAACTTCATTTGACTATTATTTAAAATGGTTAACATGGTGAAACTTCAATTTTGAGTCATTCCGAGATTGCGTGCCAAATATTAGTCAATTTGAAATGTTTCTATTTTTTTATGAAAATAGGCAATTTCCAAAGGGATTAACCTATTGCAACGAACCATTTTGACATGAAAATTTATAAATTTTCAAATCGGCTAATATTTTACAAGCATATAGGAGAGACTGCTTAAAAGGCAAGTTTCATTATGGTACCTCTATAAATAATGGTCAAATGAAATTGAAAATCACTTTTACTCGGTGTTATGTTAGTGTTGAACAAAATAGTTTTTTTAAATTCATTTGACTATTATTTAAAATGCTTAACATGGTGAAACTTCATGTTTTAGTCATTCCGAACATGCTCGCCAAATATTACTCAATTTGAAATGTTTCAATGTTTTTGTGAAAATGGTCAATTTCCAAAGGGAACACCTATGGCAACGAACCATTTTGACATGAAAATTTCCAAATTTTCAAATCGGCTAATATTTTACAAGCATGTCGGAGACTGCTTAAAAGGCAAGTTTCATTATGGTACCTCTATAAATAATGGTCAAATGAAATTAAAAATCACTTTTACTCGTTGTTATGTTAGTGTTGAACAAAATAGTTTGTTTAACTTCATTTGACTTTTATTTAAAATACTTAACATGGTGAAACTTCAATTTTGAGTCATTTCGAGCATGCACCGCCAAATATTAGTCAATTTGAAATGTTTCTATATTTTTATGAAAATGGACAATTTCCAAAGCGAACACCTATGGCAATGAACAATTTTGACATGAAAATTTCAAAATTTTCAAATGGGCTAATATTTTACATCCATGTTGGAGACTACTAAAAAGTAAAGTTTCATTATGATACCTCTATAAATAATGGTCAAATGAAGTTGAAAATCACTTTTACTCGGTGTTATGTTAGTGTTGAACAAAATAGTTTTTTTAACTTCATTTGACTATTATTTAAAATGCTTAACATGGTGAAACTTCATGTTTTAGTCATTCCGAACATGCTCACCAAATATTAGTCAATTTGAAATGTTTCAATTTTTTTTGTGAAAATGGTCAATTTCCAAAGGGAACACCTATGGCAATGAACCATTTTGACATGAAAATTTCCAAATTTTCAAATCGGCTAATATTTTACAAGCATGTCGGAGACTCGCTTAAAAGGCAAGTTTCATTATGGTACCTCTATAAATAATGGTCAAATGAAATTAAAAATCACTTTTACTCGTTGTTATGTTAGTGTTGAACAAAATAGTTTGTTTAACTTCATTTGACTTTTATTTAAAATACTTAACATGGTGAAACTTCAATTTTGAGTCATTTCGAGCATGCCTGCCAAATATTAGTCAATTTGAAATGTTTCTATTTTTTTATGAAAATGGACAATTTCCAAAGCGAACACCTATGGCAATGAACAATTTTGACATGAAAATTTCAAAATTTTCAAATGGGCTAATATTTTACATCCATGTTGGAGACTACTAAAAAGTAAAGTTTCATTATGATACCTCTATAAATAATGGTCAAATGAAGTTTTCTTACTCCTTTATGTTTTACAAAATAGTTTTTTTAACTTTTACTCTGGTGTTATGTTAGTGTTGAACAAAAAAGTTTTTTTAACTTTATTTGACTTTTATTTAAAATGCTTAACATGGTGAAACTTCAATTTTGAGTCATTCCGAGATTGCGTGCCAAATATTAGTCAATTTGAAATGTTTCTATTTTTTTATGAAAATGGGCAATTTCCAAAGGGATTAACCTATTGCAATGAACCATTTTGACATGAAAATTTATAAATTTTCAAATCGGCTAATATTTTACAAGCATATAGGAGACTGCTTAAAAGGCAAGTTTCATTATGGTACCTCTATAAATAATGGTCAAATGAAACTAAAAATCACTTTTACTCGTTGTTATGTTAGTGTTGAACAAAATAGTTTGTTTAACTTCATTTGACTTTTATTTAAAATACTTAACTTGGTGAAACTTCAATTTTGAGTCATTTCGAGCATGCTCCAAATATTAGTCAATTTGAAATGTTTCTATTTTTTTTTATGAAAATGGACAATTTCCAAAGCGAACACCTATGGCAATGAACAACTTTGACATGAAAATTTCAAAATTTTCAAATGGGCTAATATTTTACATCCATGTTGGAGACTACTAAAAGTAAAGTTTCATTATGATACCTCTATAAATAATGGTCAAATGAAGTTTTCAAATCACTTTTACTCGGTGTTATGTTAGTGTTGAACAAAATAGTTTTTTTTAACTTTATTTGAATTTATTTAAAATGCTTAACATGGTGAAACTTCAATTTTGAGTCATTCCGAGATTGCGTGCCAAATATTAGTCAATTTGAAATGTTTCTATTTTTTTATGAAAATAGGCAATTTCCAAAGGGATTAACCTATTGCAACGAACCATTTTGACATGAAAATTTATAAATTTTCAAATCGGCTAATATTTTACAAGCATATAGGAGACTGCTTAAAAGGCAAGTTTCATTATGGTACCTCTATAAATAATGGTCAAATGAAGTTGAAAATCACTTTTACTCGGTGTTATGTTAGTGTTGAACAAAATAGTTTTTTTAACTTCATTTGACTATTATTTAAAATGCTTAACATGGTGAAACTTCATGTTTTAGTCATTCCGAACATGCATCGCCAAATATTAGTCAATTTGAAATGTTTCAATTTTTTTGTGAAAATGGTCAATTTCCAAAGGGAACACCTATGGCAATGAACCATTTTGACATGAAAATTTCCAAATTTTCAAAACGGCTAATATTTTACAAGCATGTAGGAGACTGCTTAAAAGGCAAGTTTCATTATGGTACCTCTATAAATAATGGTCAAATGAAATTAAAAATCACTTTTACTCGTTGTTATGTTAGTGTTGAACAAAATAGTTTGTTTTAACTTCATTTGACTTTTATTTAAAATACTTAACATGGTGAAACTTCAATTTTGAGTCATTTCGAGCATGCACGCCAAATATTAGTCAATTTGAAATGTTTGGTTTTTTTTATGAAAATGGACAATTTCTAAAGCGAACAACTATGGCAATGAACAATTTTGACATGAAAATTTCAAAATTTTCAAATGGGCTAATATTTTACATCCATGTTGGAGACTACTAAAAGTCAAGTTTCATTATGATACCTCTATAAATAATGGTCAAATGAAGTTTTCAAATCACTTTTACTCGGAGTTATGTTAGTGTTGAACAAAATAGTTTTTTTAACTTCATTTGACTATTATTTAAAATGGTTAACATGGTGAAACTTAATGTTTTAGTCATTCCGAACATGCCTGCCAAATATTAGTCAATTTGAAATGTTTCATTTTGTGTGAAAATGTTCAATTTCCAAAGGGAACACCAATGGCAATGAACCATTTTGACATGAAAATTTCAATATTTTCAAATCGGCTAATATTTTACTTGCATATGGGAGACTACTAAAGAGTCAAGTTTCATTATGCTACCTCTATAAATAATGGTCAAGTGAAGTTTTCAAATCACTTTTACTCGGTGTTATGTTAGTGTTGAACAAAATAGTTTTTTTAACTTCATTTGACTATTATTTAAAATGGTTAACATGGTGAAACTTCAATTTTGAGTCATTCCGAGATTGCGTGCAAAATATTAGTCAATTTGAAATGTTTCTATTTTTTTTATGAAAATAGGCAATTTCCAAAGGGATTAACCTATTGCAACGAACCATTTTGACATGAAAATTTATAAATTTTCAAATCGGCTAATATTTTACAAGCATATAGGAGACTGCTTAAAAGGCAAGTTTCATTATGGTACCTCTATAAATAATGGTCAAATGAAGTTGAAAATCACTTTTACTCGGTGTTATGTTAGTGTTGAACAAAATAGTTTTTTTAAATTCATTTGACTATTATTTAAAATGTAACATGGTGAAACTTCATGTTTTAGTCATTCCGAACATGCCGCTAAATATTACTCAATTTGAAATGTTTCAATGTTTTTGTGAAAATGGTCAATTTCCAAAGGGAACACCTATGGCAACGAACCATTTTGACATGAAAATTTCCAAATTTTCAAATCGGCTAATATTTTACAAGCATGTCTGAGATCTCGGAAAAGGCAAGTTTCATTATGGTACCTCCATAAATAATGGTCAAATGAAATTAAAAATCACTTTTACTCGTTGTTATGTTAGTGTTGAACAAAATAGTTTGTTTAACTTCATTTGACTTTTATTTAAAATACTTAACATGGTGAA
Organism: Linum usitatissimum; assembly: GCA_030674075.2. Classification (NCBI taxonomy): domain Eukaryota; kingdom Viridiplantae; phylum Streptophyta; class Magnoliopsida; order Malpighiales; family Linaceae; genus Linum; species Linum usitatissimum. Next base: position 4,457 of record JAUJYP020001221.1, on the reverse strand, counting down.
ACTTCAATTTTGAGTCATTTCGAGAATGCGCATCGCAAAATATTAGTCAATTTGAAATGTTTCTATATTTTTATGAAAATGGACAATTTCCAAAGCGATACACCTATGGCAATGAACAATTTTGACATGAAAATTTCAAAATTTTCAAATCGGCTAATATTTTACGATCCATGTTGGAGACTACTAAAAAGTAAAGTTTCATTATGATACCTCTATAAATAATGGTCAAATGAAGTTGAAAAATCACTTTTACTCTGTTATGTTAGTGTTGAACAAAATAGTTTTTTTTTTAACTTCATTTGACTATTATTTAAAATGCTTAACATGGTGAAACTTCAAGTTTTAGTCATTCGGAACATGCCTACCAAATATTAGTCAATTTGAAATGTTTCAATTTTTTTATGAAAATGGACAATTTCCAAAGGATTAACCAATGGCAATGAACCATTTTGACATGAAAATTTCTAAATTTTCAAAACGGCTAATATTTTACAAGCATATACGAGGGGGGGCTGCTTAAAAGGCAAGTTTCATTATGGTACCTCTATAAATAATGGTCAAATGAAATTAAAAATCACTTTTACTCGTTGTTATGTTAGTGTTGAACAAAATAGTTTGTTTAACTTCATTTGACTTTTATTTAAAATACTTAACATGGTGAAACATCAATTTTTAGTCATTTCGAGCATGCACTTTTTGCCAAATATTAGTAAATTTGAAATGTTTCTATTTTTTATGAAAATGGACAATTTCCAAAGGGAACACTATGGCAATGAACAATTTTTGACATGAAAATTTCAAAATTTTCAAATGGGCTAATATTTTACATGCATGTTGGAGACTACTAAAAGTCAAGTTTCATTATGATACCTATATAAATAATGGTCAAATGAAGTTTTCAAATCACTTTTACTTGGTGTTATGTTAGTGTTCAACAAAATAGTTTTTTTTTAACTTCATTTGACTATTATTTAAAATGCTTAACATGGTGAAACATCATGTTTTAGTCATTCCGAACATACAGCACCAAATATTAGTCAATTTGAAATGTTTCATTTTTTGTGTGAAAATGTTCAATTTCTAAAAGGGAACACCGATGGCAATGAACCATTTTGACATGAAAAATTCAAAATTTTCAAATCAGCTAATATTTTACATGCATATTGGAGACTACTAAAAAGTCAAGTTTCATTATGGTACCTTTATAAATAATGGTCAAATGAAGTTTTGAAATCACTTTTACTCAGTGTTATGTTAGTGTTGAAAAAAATAGTTTTTTTAACTTTATTTGACTTTTATTTAAAATGCTTAACATGGTGAAATTCAATTTTGAGTCATTCAGAGCTTGCACGCAAATATTAGTCAATTTGAAATGTTTCTATTTTTTTATGAAAATGGACAATTTCTAAGGGAACAATGTTGACATGAAAATTTCAAAATTTTGAAATGGGCTAATATTTTACAAGCATGTTGGAGACTACTAAAAAGTCAAGTTTCATTATGATACCTCTTTATAAATAATGGTCAAATGAAGTTTACAAATCACTTTTATTCGGTGTTATGTTAGTGTTGAACAAAATAGTTTTTTTAACTTCATTTGACTTTTATTTAAAATGCTTAACATGGTGAAACTTCAAGTTTGAGTCATTTCGAGCTTACTGCCAGATATTAGTCAATTTGAATGTTTCTATTTTTTTATGAAAATGGACAATTTCCAAAGGGATTAACCTATTGCAATGAACCATTTTGACATGAAAATTTATAAATTTTCAAAACGGGTAATATTTTACAAGCGTATAGGAGAGCATAAAGGGCAAGTTTCATTATGGTACCTACATAAATAATGGTCAAATGAAGTTAAAAATCACTTTTACTCGGTGTTATGTTAGTGTTGAAAGAAATAGTTTTTTTAACTTCATTTGACTATTATTTAAAATGCTTAACATGGTGAAACTTCAATTTTGAGTCATTCGAGCATGCACTGCAAATATTAGTCAATTTGAAATGTTTCTATTTTTTTTATGAAAATGGACAATTTCCAAAGGCAACAATTTTGACATGAAAACTTCAAAATTTGCAAATGGGCTAATATTTTACATGCATGTTGGAGACTACTAAAAAGTCAACTTTCATTATGATACCTCCATAAATAATGGTCGAATGAAGTTTTCAAATCACTTTTACTCGGTGTTATGTTAGTGTTGAAAAAAATAGTTTTTTAACTTCATTTGACTATTATTTAAAATGCTTAACATGGTGAAACTTCATGTTTTAGTCATTCCGAACATGCACCAAACATTGGTCAATTTGAAATGTTTCAATTTTTTTGTGAAAATGATCAATTTCTAAAGGGAACACCTATGGCAATGAAACATTTTGACATGAAAATTTCAAAATTTTCGAATCGGCTATTAGTTTACATGCAAATTGGAGACTACTAAAAACTCAAGTTTCATCATGGTACCTCTATAAATAATGGTCAAATGAAGTTTTCAAATCACTTTTACTCAGTGTTATGTTAGTGTTGATATAAATAGTTTTTTTAACTTCATTTGACTATTACTTAAAATGCTTAACATGGTGAAACTTAATGTTTTAGTCATTTCGAACATGCCTTGCCAAATATTAGTCAATTTGAAATGTTTCATTTTTTGTGTGAAAATGTTCAATTTCCAAAGGGAACACCGATGGCAATGAACCATTTTGACATGAATATTTCAAAATTTTCAAATCGGCTAATATTTTATATGCATATTGGAGACTACTAAAAAGTCAAGTTTCATTATTGTACCTCTATAAATAATGGTCAAATGAAGTTTTCAAATCACTTTTACTCGATGTTATGTTAGTGTAGAAAAAAATAGTTTTTTAAACTTCATTTGACTATTATTTAAAATGCTTAACATGGTGAAACTTCATGTTTTAGTCATTCCGAACATGCCTGCCAAATATTAGTCAATTTGAAACGTTTCAATTTTTTTGTGAAAATGATCAATTTCCAAAGGGAACACCTATGGCAATGAACCATTTTGACATGAAAATTTCAAAATTTTCGAATATGCTAATAGTTTACATGCGTATTGGAGACTATTAAAAAGTCAAGTTTCATCATGGTACCTACTATAAATAATGGTCAAATGAAGTTTTTCAAATCACTTTTACTCGGTGTTATGTTAGTGTTGAAAAAAATAGTTTTTGTAACTTCATTTGACTATTATTTAAATTGCTTAACATGGTGAAACTTCATGTTTTAGTCATTCGAACATGCCTACCAAATATTAGTCAATTTGAAATGTTTCATTTTTTGTGTGAAAATGTTCAATTTCCAAAGGGAACACCAATGGCAATGAACCGTTTTGACATGAAAATTTCAAAATTTTCAAATCGGCTAATATTTTACATGCATATTGGAGACTACTGAAAGTCGAGTTTCATTATCGTACCTCTATAAATAATGGTCAAATGAAGTTTTCAAATCACTTTTACTCGGTGTTATGTTAGTGTTGAACAAAATAATTTTTTAACTTCATTTGACTATTATTTAAAATGCTTAACATGGTGAAACTTCATGTTTTAGTCATTCCGAACATGCACCGCCAAATATTAGTCAATTTGAAATATTTCTATTGTTTTTATGAAAATGGACAATTGCCAAAGGTATTAACCTATTACAATGAACCATTTTGACATGAAAATTTATAAATTTTCAAATCGGCTAATATTTTACAAGCATGTAGGAGACTGCTTAAAGGCAAGTTTCATTATGGTACGTATAAATAATGGTCAAATGAAGTTAAAAATCACTTTTACTCGGTGTTATGTTAGTGTTGAACAAAATTGTTTTTTTAACTTCATTTGACTATTATTTAAAATGCTTAACATGGTGAGACTTCATGTTTTAGTCATTTAGAACATGCACATAAAATATTAGTTATTTTGAATTGTTTCGAATTTTTTGTGAAAATGGTCAATTTCCAAAGGGAACACCTATGGCAATGAACCATTTTGACATGAAAAATTTCAAATTTTCAAATTGACTAATATTTTACAAGCACTGTAGGAGAGCACTTAAAAAGCAAGAATCTCGTTATGGTACATCTATAAATATTGTAAAATGAAGTTAAAAATCCTTTTACTCGTTGTTATGTTAGTGTTGAACAAAATAGTTTGTTTAACTTCATTTGACTTTTTATTTAAAAATACTTAACATAGTGAAACTTCAATTTTTAGTCATTAGAACATACTGCCATATTAGTCAATTTGAAATGTTTCATTTTTTGTGTGAAAATGTTCAATTTCAGAGAACACCAATAGCAATGAACCATTTTGACATGAAAATTTCCAAATTTTCAAATTGGCTAATATTTTACAAGCATGTAGGAGGCACTTAAAAGGCAAGGATTTAAGTTATGGTACACCTGCATAAATAATAGTCAAATGAAGTTAAAAATCACTTT
>JAUJYP020001220.1:0-11193 GCA_030674075.2 Linum usitatissimum | reverse complement strand
GCACTGGGGCGAGCAGCTCAGCTTTCGCCCCAACAACGAGTTGCACATATCGATGGTCTGCCAAGGCCTGGATGAGTCACATATAGACGAGATCTGGGGTCCGATGTTCGAATACATCAAATCGAATTCCGATCTGACCATCAAGGAAGAGTTGTGGACCCACTCCACGCCCGCCAGGCATTTCTGGGACGCCGAGTACCGCCGCAGCCATGGGAGCCACTCCATGATCAATGATCCGAGACCCGACGCGTCACCGACTCATGCGTGGTGGTCGGGTGATCAGGAGCAGGTTGGTATAGTGCTTTACAGTTACGAATCCGCGTGGCTCCCGGCATCCTTACTGGCGCCGTCACAACGGCAAAGGCTTGTCGCCGCGCTGTTTGCCGCCAGCCGGCATCAGGAAGTCGCGTTGCACTTCAACAAAGGTCTCGCGGGCGCGCCCCCTGAGCATATTGCTGCCGCCGCGAATACAGCCACGAACCCTCAAGCCCTGTCGGCGTTTGCCCTCGCCATCATTGCCGATGGCGGGCCTCCCGTGTACCCCGGACTTCCGCACGCTCCGTCTGCGGATGTAGACGCTGCCCGGCGCAGCCGACAACGGGTCAACGAGGCTATGCGGGCACTCAAGCTCGTCGCCCCTGATGCCGGCTCGTACGTGGCGGAAAGCAATTTCTTCGAGCCCACTTGGCAGCGGTCTTTTTGGGGCGATCGCAACTACCGCCGACTCCGTGCCGCGAAGGCGAAGTACGACCCGGAGGGATTATTCTTCGTGCACCACGGAGTGGGGAGTGAGGAGTGGAGCGCCGACGGGTTTACACGGGTGGGGCGGGGGTAGGGGCCAGTCGCGCGCCGGCGTTGCCGCGCTCGAGCACCTGCGGTAGATTTTCGGGACGCGACTACCGGCTCGATGGCAGCGAACGCTTTACTCTGGCGGCAACTCTGCCACCGGATCATGTACGGCGAGCCCGAGCGGGGTGTAGTGCTTGATGTTGCGCGTAAGGATGGTGAGGCTGTGTTGTCGGGCGATCGCGCCGATCGCCAGATCCGCGAACCCTGCTGTGTGCCCGACGCCTCGTGCTCTGTCCGATAGGGCTCCCGCGATCCGCGCCGCAGCGAGGTCAAACGGGAGGATTCGCGGGCTGTAAAGATGCACCAGCGTCTCCAGCCATTCGTGCAAGCGGGTGGCCTTTCGCGTCGCGCCTGCGCGTCTGGACTTGGCGATCCCATCTTCGATTTCCGTGATTGTTACAACTGACACGTAAAGCCGCTCCGAGTGGCGGTCCAGCCACTCAATGAGCTGAGGATGGACCGCGCTTTCGAGGGTGCACCGACCGATAGGATGTCGGTGTCGACGAGGAAACGGTTTCTCACAACCCCGCATCGCGCGGCGGCGTTGGCGAACGATGCGGCACGTCATCTCCCCCAAGCGGGGCTGACATGAGCAACCGCCCGAACGAGGGCACTCCCGACAGCCGCTCCCATTCCTCGTAGGACAGGAGCACCGCCTCCCGTTTGCCATGGCGAGTGATGATCGAGGGCTTGCCCCGCACGGCATCGTCGACGACGGTCGAGAGTTTCGCTTTGGCATCTTTCAGCTGGATTTTCCGCATACCGCGCCTCAATATGACTACTATGGTCATATCGTAGTCCGAGCCGGCCGGTGAGTCCAGAGCTGGAACCCGCTACAGGTCCGTGACCTGGGATACGTCGCAAACCCGAGCAATTCGCATCTGAGCCGCTCATTCAAGCGTTCGTTGGGTGTGACTCTGCATCACTACATATTGGAAAGGCGTATCGAAAGAGCTCGCACCCTGAAAGCGATCGTTTCATTATCGTTTATTCTGAAATCGGGCAGCAGGTGGGAATATCCGCGTAGAAAGCGCGATCACTTGTCTTGGCAACTGGAATGGCTTATAAACGATTAACGATAATTAGCTGTTCCCGGGGGAGCGAAGCCATGCGAGCCGCTGACGCGACGAGTCTGCAGAGTGCCCAATTCCGTCCAGCCGCCTGTATTCTGGCCGCCGTTGCCTGCCTTGGCCTGATGTTGACCGGGCCCGCTTCGGCGCAGGTCACCGCCAGTGCCGAGGGCGCCGACGGTGCGGCGAAGTCGGCCGCAGATATCGAACAGGTCGTTGTAACCGGATCCCACATCCGTTCCACCGGCACCAAGCTCGAGAGCATCAGCCCTATCACTTCAACCGGGATTGAAGAGATCCGCACTACTGGAGCCATCAACGTGGAGGCCGTCCTGCGGGATCTTCCGGAGGCTTTTCCAGGGCGTGGGGCAACGACAAATAACAACGGCAACGGCGACACATCCGCCAACCTGCGCAATCTCGGGCCTCAACGCACCCTCGTGCTGATCGATGGCAAGCGCAGCGTCTCCTCTGACAGCAAGGGTAACGTTGACCTCGACATCATTCCGACCGGAATGATCGATCGCGTGGATGTGGTTACCGGCGGTGCATCTGCGGTGTATGGCGCTGATGCTGTCGCAGGTGTTGTAAATATCCTCTTGAAGAAGAACTTCAAGGGTTTTCAGGCGGATGCGCAGTACGGTGCGTACAATCCCGGTGACGGCCGCAGCTTCGATTCGAGCCTGCTCGCGGGCGCGGACTTCGCGAACGGGCAGGGTAATCTGACGGCCTTCGCCGGGTTCACTCAGCGCGATCCGGTGTATCGTCGCAATCGGGACTGGGCTTCACCGCCGTTGAAATCAAATGGTACTTCCCTCGTGCCCTACGGCAGTGGGACGATTCCGGCGGGTCGCGTGCCAGACTCCGGCACGATGTTCAATGGAAACCGCGAGCTCGTCCCTTACGACGGCAGCGTCTATGACTCTTCGCGGACCCAGTATCTCGTCGTGCCGCAACAGCGGATTTCGCTGGGTCTCATGGGTCACTACGATGCCGCGCCGTGGGCCAGTGTGTATTTCCGCAGCACCTACTCCGAGAACAAGGTCGACCGACAGGTGTCCGACGGTGCGGGATTCCTGGATACCGTCTCAGTCAATTACGGCAATCCGCTGCTGTCGAACCAGGAGCGGTCTGTTCTCTTCGGCAACGGCACATTCGCTGCGAATGACACAACGGACTTCACACTGCGCAAGTCGATCCAGGCGAACGGCAACGTGGGCGAGCACAACGTCTACGACTCCCTGCAGTTCATTTCCGGCCTGACCGGCGCGCTCGGCTCTCACTTCAGCTACGACGTTTCGACTCAATACGGTGAGACGCGATGGCAGCAGGAGTTGGTGGGCGACATTTCGCCGGAACGCTTCCGGCAGGGCTTGCTCGTCAATCCGGACGGCACTTGTGTCGACCCGTCCAATGGGTGTGTGCCGATTGACATCTTTACCGCGGCTAGCGGCGCCATCACGCCCGACCAGGTGCGCTTCTTCCAGCTGACGCAGCGCGCCGGTTCCACGACGACACAGGTAGTGACGACAGGGTCTGTGTTTGGCGATCTGGGTGGACTCGGCGTCCAGAGTCCCTTGGCTGAGAGCCCGGTTGGTGTAGCGCTCGGAGGGGAATATCGTCGTGAGACTTCGAAGTACACGCCGGATGATGTGCTCAATGTCGGCGACAACGAAGTGTACGGATCGATTCCGGCACTCCGGGGTGCCTATCATGTGTCCGAAGTATTCATGGAAGCGCGCATTCCGCTCATTGAGAGCAAGCCCTGGATTGAGTCGCTCGAGCTGGAAGGCGGCTATCGCAATTCACACTACAACCTTGCGGGCCGCGCCAACACGTACAAGTACGGCGGCAGCTGGCGTCCGGTGCGGGATATTCGCATTCGAGGTGCCTTTGAACGTGCCGTGCGCGCTCCGAATATCGGCGAATTGTTTACCGCAGCTCAACCGCAGTCGGCGAACGGAGTGGATCCCTGCTTCTCCAACGGCACGAGCGGCCCGACTGCTTCTGCCTCACTGTGTCAGAGCACCGGGGTTCCCGCCGCAGCATATGGCAACGTGAATCTTCAGTGCCCGAGCGGCAATTGTCGAGTGTTCACGGGTGGCAATCCACTGCTGGGACTGGAAGTTTCCGACTCGAAGACAGTCGGGATTACGCTGACGCCACGGTTTACTCCGGGCCTTTCGCTCTCACTCGACTACTACGACATCAAGGTGAACGGCGCCATCTCGACCTTGGGAACCGATGCACAACCGATACTCGACGGCTGCTATGGCACCGGTGTCGGCGAGAATCCAACGCAGGATCCCAACAATCTCTTCTGCCGCAGCATCCGTCGCAGTGCCGCCGGGGATCTCTACACTGGGGGCCACAACGGCTCGGTGGGGTACATCTCGCTGTTGAACGAGAACATAGGGTTCATCCGGGTTTCCGGCATCGACTATGCAGTGGACTACGTCGCTTCGTTCGCGGACTTGGGATTGCGATCGGTTCCGGGGACGATCTCCCTCAGTTCGAAGGCCGCCTATGTTGGCACGTACACGACGCAAGCAAATGAGACTCTGCCTGAGTACCATTGTGCGGGCACCTACGGACTGACCTGTGGTCAGCCCGTTCCGCACTGGCGGGCGTCAACGCGCCTGACGTGGTCCCCCATATCGTCGCTGCCACTGTCCCTGCGCTGGCGCTACGTCGGCAGCGTAGTCCTGGACGCGGATAGCATCTCGGGCAAAGTGACAGATCCACCGGATCACCAGATCGGTGCGCGTTTGTATTTCGACTTTGCCGGCTCGTGGCAGATCGATTCGCATGTCGGCGTGCGCGTCGGTATCAACAACCTGTTCGACAAGTCGCCCCCACAGGTCTCCCGGAGCATTGCGTCAGCCTTTATTTTCGGCTTCGCGAACACGTTTCCGGGCACCTATGACATCGGCCGGCAGTTCTTTGTCGGCGCGACGTACCAGTTCTGAGGGAAGAAGGGCATGGAGGAAGGCGCATTCACTGACAAGTCGGCACAGTACCTGAGCGAGATCGAGTCAGGCCTGCTGGGGTTGCCGCCCGCTGCAATGGCCTCACGAGTCATGAGCCTGGTGAACCGGCACGAGCAGTGGCGCGGTCGCGAGTGTCTGAACATGAACCCGGCGGAAGGGCTCATGTCCGAGCGCGGTCTGCAATTGCTCGCCAGTGATATGGCCACCCGTGTGACGGAAGGGTTGCCGGGCGACAAGGAGTTTCCCCACTACCGCCAGACTGAGTTCATTGACGAAATCGAGGCCATGATCATTGCGCTCGCGCGCCGGCAGTTCGGTGCACGGTTCTGCGAATGGCGGCCAACCAGTACTTCCATGGCGAATGCGGCCGTGTTTTTTGCGTTACTCGAGCATGGGGATACGCTGCTGGCGCAGGATCTCGATGCCGGAGGAAACTACGCGTACCAGTCGACCGGGCCGGCCGGCCTCGTAACCAATCGAGTGGTGACCATTCCTCCGTCAGGGGACACATTCGAAATCGACCCCGATCAAGTCGACCGCATCGCCCAGCGGGTACGGCCGAAGATGATTGTCATCGGCGGCGGCAAGGTGTTGTTTCCGTACCCGTTGCGTGAGCTGCGTGCGGTCGCCGATCGGGTCGGTGCGGTTCTCGTGTATGACGCAGCTCACGTCGGCCTGTTGATTTCCGCGGGCAACTTTCAGCGGCCGCTGGAAGAGGGTGCGCACGTTGTCACCGTCAGTACCCACAAGATCATGGGTGGCCCCGTGGGTGGGCTCATCCTCAGCAACGATGAGAGGATTGCGGCGCGAATCACGCGCCGAATGTTTCCGGGATTCGTGCAGACGCGCGATCAAAACAAGCTCGCCGCTCTGGCGATGACCCTGGCCGAGTTGGAGAGTTGCGGTGTCCAGCTGGCGCAGCGAATGGTCGGAAATGCCCAGGCGCTGGCGGCATACCTGGTCGAAGAAGGCTTTGCTGTGCTGGGCCGACCGGGTGCGCGAACCGCCACTCACCAGGTGTTTCTGAAATTGGGCGGCCACGCGGCCAACTTCGAATGGCGCTGTCAGAATGCGAACATTCTCATTCCGGATTGCGCACTGAGTGGCGAAGTTGCGGCCGGGCGACGCGGTGGCGCACGTCTTGGCACCCATGAGATTTCGCGATTGGGTATGGGTGAAGCCGAGATGCGGCAGATTGCCAATCTGATCCGTCGCGCCTCGCTGGATGCGGATGGGACCGCCGCGGCAGGGCTTGCGGCGGAGGTACGCGCGTTGCGGGCACGCTTTCCGAAAGTGCACTACAGCCTGGACACTGTGGAGTTGCCCGATCCGGTGTCATGAGCTTGGAACGCCAGCTGCGACTGGATCAACGTCAGGACGTTGAGCCCGCCTGGCGGGTTCGTCGCGGGCTCGCTGTTTCCTTGCCGGCGTCTGTTTCAACTCGCCGTAGATGGGCTGTCAACAGCTCGCGCGCACTGTTGATGTGACGTGCGAGCACCGCTTCCGCCTTCGCGAGATTGCGTGATTTGGCGGCCTGCAGAAGCTCGCGATGCTCGTGACGCGAGTCTTCCTCGTAGCGGCGTGCGAGCGCGGGTTTTTTCCGGATGAAATCCACCCACAGCCGGGTGAGGTTGCCGTAAATATTCTGCAGGATGTCACGCGACAGCTTCCGCTCGGCGCCAGTATAGAAAATGGCGTGGAACTTCTTGTGTGACTCACCGAGGAAGAAAGCCGTTTCCGGGTCTTCCTCCATGGACACGAGCAGCGCCTCGGCTTCGGCAAGCTGCTCGGCCGTGAGGGCGGGAAGGTTGTGCCGCAGACCGATCAGCTCAACGGCCAGGCGGATTTCGTACATTTCCTCGACCTGGTCCACGCTCAGTGTCGAGACAAACGTGCCGCGATTGCGGATCGAGGTGACGAGCGCCTGGGCTTCGAGCCGGCGCAAGGCTTCGCGCACGGAGCTCTGGCTCACATCGAAACGGGCCGCGATGTGGTCCTGCAGAAGTGGCTGTCCGGGCAGAATCTCGCCGCGCAGAATTTCTCTACGCAAGGTGTCTGCAACGAATTCCGATGCGCTCAGTCGCGAGGTGTCGGCGACCTTCATGCTCGCCCCAGGAAATAATCGATAATCGACTCGGTCATTCTGGCACAGCCCTCGCGGGTTTGTCGATTTCGGCGGCCAGGCGGGCCAATGCCGCGCCGAGCTCATCGACACTGTCCTCGGTCGTTGCCCACGAACACATGAAGCGTACCGATCCTTCCGCCAGTCGGTGCGCAACCCAGCCGAGCTTCGTCAATTGGCGGTGTGTGGCGGTATCCATTCGCACAAAGAGCGCGTTCGTTTCCACCGGATAGACAATCTCAAATGGCATGAGCGCCGCAAGGCGGCGTGTCATGGCGTTGGCGTGCGCGGCGAGCTCGATCCAACGGCCTGCCTTCAACAGGCCCAACCAGGGCGCGCTCAGAAACCGACTCTTCGAGATCACTTGCCCCGCCTGTTTCAGCCTGACAGCGAAACGATGGGCGATGCGCGGATCGAAGATTACGATGGCCTCGCTCGAAGGCATGCCCGCCTTGGTACCCCCGATCACCAGCATGTCGACGCCTAGCTGCTGCAGCGAGCGGGGATCGAATCCCGCGGCGACTGCGTTGACGAGCCGTGCGCCGTCCACATGAACAGCCAATCCCCGTGCCTTGCCTACTTCAATCAATGAGCGCAGCTCTCCCTCCCGATATAACGTACCCAGCTCGGTCGCGTTGGCAACAGAGAGCACGGCGGGTGGTTGCCGACTCGGGTCTTCCGGCACGCGCAGGGCAGCTTCGAGTGCCGCCGTCGATATCTTGCCGTCGTTCCCATCCAATCCGCGGATCGAGAGTCCGTGCCCGAACGCATGTGGTGACCCGGCCTCCGAATGGATCGTGTGAGCATATCGATGCGCGAGCACGGTCTCGAAAGAGCGGCACATCGCGCCGATTGACACGGCGTTGGCGGCGGTTCCGCAGCTTACGAAGTGAACGGGTGCATCGGCATCCAGCCAGGCGCGGACCAGGTCTGCCGCACGCGCCGTCGTGCGATCCTCGCCATAGGCCACGTCGAAGCCGGTGTTGGCATCAGTGAGTGCGCGCATTGCCTCAGGTGCTATTGGCGCTGTGTTGTCCGACGCGAAGTCGTGTCGCAACTGTGTACTCATGGATGACGAATCAACTCCGCACGTCCGTACGGCTCAGACAGATGACCCTTGATCCAATCGATCTGCAGTCGCAGATATCCGTCAGCGGCCCGGGTGTTGTGTCGTTTGCCATCCGAGCCAGTGGTGAATTCGTAGATCCCGTGATCGGTATCGGGAAAGATCGCAATATCAATCGGCCGATGCTCGCGCTGCAGTATTTTGAGCCGCTCGATGCTCGGCGCGCTGGGGGCAACCGAGTCGGCCGCGCCCATGATCCACAACTGCGGCACTTTTACCGCGCGCAGCACCCGCATGGCGTCATAGTTCCAGATTACGCCGGGGCTTTCGCGCTTGGCCCGTTCGATGTCACCCTGGAGCACGATGCCCGAGTATTGCCCGTCGACTTTATCGAGCCAGGGTTCACCGGCGAACTTCGCTTTCAGCGCATTCACGGCATCGAGTCCGCGCCGATAGTTGCTCAACATGAACCTGCCGGTGGCGGCCGTCACCTGGGCGGCTTTGGCCTCCTCGGCGGCGCCGAAGCCGTCTTGTTTGAGTTGGTATGCGACCTGCCAGACGTCCTGATCTACCGGTGAGCCGACGACACCGAAACCCACGACCACGAAATCCACCGGCACCTGGGTTGCGGCCAGCGGCGCGATCCAGCCTCCCTGGCTGAAACCAGCTACACCGAGACGGCTGATGCGCCCCCCGCCGAGGCGTCGCACCGTACGAACCGCGGCATCCACATCCTGTGCCAGGATCTCGAAGTTCTGCGTGAACTCGCCGGTCGAGACGCCGGTCCCGCGCTTGTCGAACACGAAGGCGCCGACGCCTTCGGCCGGAAGCAACCACTGCCACACCACCGAATCGATCGAGGCGGTTGCGCCCGAACCGTGCACGAAAACAAGAGTCGGCGCTGCCTGTTGACCAGCCGGCCGCACCCACCGACCTTTGAGTCGAACGTTGCCGGATGAAAAGGTCGTGTCCTCGATCTCGAGGGGTACCTTGCTCCAATGGCCGTCGGGTCCGTTCTGCAGCGCGAATTCAATTGAATCGGCCCCACAGGCTTCCAGTCGCGCGCGTGCCATGACCGGCAGCGATTCACTCAAGCCGGGACCGGCGGTGTAAGTGACACCGTCGGGCTGCCGGCGGAGCACCCCGGTTCTTCCGTCCAGCAGATAGAAGCGCAACGCGCCGTCCGCTGTAGATTGCAGGGACAGCACGCGGCCGTCGGCGTTCTTGTAGGCACCCACAAAACAATGAGGTGATTCGCTGGCGAAAGCCGCGTTCGCAGCCAGCCAGAGCAGGCCGCCCACCAGCAGGGTACAAAGTCGCATGGGGTCTCCTGAGTGCAGATTATCGTTAATATATACCACGATACAGAGTATGAAAAACGTCTTGAGTGACGTAATAAATCCTGAGATGCTAGTTAAAACGATTAACGATTATATGGGATACAGGAGCTGACCTGCCGATGCAGATTGAATTCGGGTCCGATTTAGTGGAGTCCGCGGCTCACGATGCCGCCGTGGCGCTGTTCTTTCACGAAGGCCAAGTGGATGTTTCCACCCTGGAGGGCTCGACGCGCGGCGCTGTCCAGCGCGCACTCGAAACAGCTCGGTTCAAAGGCTCCCGGGGAGAGGTTCTCGAGATCCTGGCACCGGCCGGGATCAAAGCAGCGCGTCTCGTGCTGGTGGGTGTTGGCCCGCGTGGGGAAGACGACGGGCTCGCATTGGAGAGTTTCGCAGGTTACGCAGTGAAGGCGCTGTTGACATCCGGCGTCCGGAAGCTCGAGCTTTTCGTCGAGGATGCGAGTCCGGAGAACGCCGCGCGCGCGGCATTCGGTGCACAACTCGCGGCATACCGATTCGACAGATATCGAACCACGGGCAAGCCTGAAAAGCAGCCTTCAATCCAGGTAGTGAAGGTGAATACCGGCGATCCCGGCGGTGCCCGCGCTGCTCATACCGCGTGGGCAGCGCTTGCGGATGCGATTGTGTTCAGTCGCGACCTCATTTCAGAACCTCCTAACATTCTGTACCCCGCCGAATTCGCGCGCCGCGTGCAGGCGTTGGAACGCCTGGGCCTGGTTGTCGAGGTCCTGGGCGAAAAGCAGATGACGGAGCTCGGCATGAACGCGCTGCTGAGTGTGGGGCAGGGCAGCCGACGCGAAAGCCAGCTCGTCATCATGCGTTGGAATGGCGGGCCCGAAGGGCATCCGCCGCTCGCATTCGTGGGCAAAGGCGTGTGCTTCGACTCCGGCGGACTGACCCTCAAGGCCGGCAAGAACATGGACAGCATGAAATGGGACATGGCGGGCGCGGCCGCTGTCGCGGGGGTCATGCACGCGCTTGCAGGGCGTCGAGCGCGCGTAAATGCGGTTGGAATTCTCGGGCTGGTGGAAAACATGCCGGATGGCCAGGCTCAGCGGCCCGCCGATGTGATCACCAGCATGTCGGGGCAGACGATCGAGATCATCAGCACCGATGCCGAGGGTCGCGTGGTGCTCTCCGATGCCCTGTGGTATTGCCAGAATCGCTTCGAGCCGCGCGTCATGGTGGACCTCGCGACACTGACCGGTGCCTCCCAGGTGGCGCTCGGGGTCGAGTATGCCGCGCTATTCTCAAACACCGATGCCATCGCGGCGAGCCTGCTGGCGGCGGGCAAGGCGGAGGATGAGCTGTTGTGGCAGTTGCCGTTGTCACGACGACTCGAGAATCAACTCGACAGCGCGGTGGCGGATCTGAAGAATCTGGGCGAGCCGGCGGGTGGTGCGATTGTTGCGGCGCTTTTTGTTCAGCGCTTTGTGAACGATGTGCCGTGGGCGCACCTGGATATTACGCCGACCGTGTGGCCGAGCCCGTCAACATTTCCAACCGTTCCGGACGGCGCGCGCGGTTTCGGTGTTCGATTGCTCAATCGTTGGGTTGCGGATAACTACGAGGGTTAGCGTGAATCAGCCCCGAATCGGCGCTCATCCTGCGGGGGCTGGTGGTCGTCATCCTGACGGGCATGTGGAGGTGTTCGCACTGTTCGGCATGCGCTCCGTGCTCGTGTTCTACCTGACACAGGACCTGCATTCAGCTCCGTCTCAGCAATACAGGTGTATTC